>JAWRVZ010000062.1:3197500-3322500 GCA_037043235.1 Rhodeus uyekii
GGTTCCCTACAATGAAAAAAAAAGTTGTACTATTTGCAGACATTGCTTGACACGAGTGCCATATTCTAAAGGTAATACAACAAAAATGACAGGGATTTAGTTTCACCCCATGGACAGAATTGGACAAAATTTTGCATGCATGCTCAGAATGTCCTGTTGTCACACTGTAGTAAGTTTTGCTGTTTGGACTTTGAGTTTAGCAGATATAAGGCATTTAGTGAAAACTGGACAGGAGCCTGAGTGGATTTAGATTCTAGCTCATTCAGTTGCAAAGACGCAGTGTAAAACAGCGCCTCGGTGTCAGACGGATGCATGTATTGGACAAGTTTGCAGTCTCTGCATTTTACAGTCTCTGGCAGACAAAAATAGCAGGGCAGAAAAATGAGGATGAAGAAGAAAATCAGAACCAGCACAAGTATCTTCAGTGTTTAGATGGCTGATGACCTCACCTCAGGTTTGCCTATTCTACAGTTCTCCCTCTTACCAACAGATGTCTCTGTCGGTCACTGACTGTTGGACTCACTCAGCACATGCCGGATCTCTTTACACAGATGTTGTCTTCTACAGGAGACTCGGGTTGGCTCTTCACCAGCTTGGGGGGGGCACAGCAGCCTGTGATTTATATCCTGTATCGGGTTCTATACTCTGGCATAATCATGTGGCTTGCTTTCAGGCAGGAGCCAGCCTCATTCTCACACTGATCTCAGACTGCATGAGGAGCAGGGATGGCCGGGGGACGCAGAGGACTGGTGGCCCCTCAGAACACTTTTCTGGAGAATATAGTCCGGCGCTCCAACGGTGAGAGAAAATTTCACAATCTTGTATGTGTGAAATAATTTATTCTGTAACGTTACAACTCCACGTGCTTTCTCTCTGCCTTATAATACTTCTTTGGGTTTCATAAATCAGTCACAAATGGTAAATATAATTTGATATTTCACAAATTAAACGAGGACTGCTGTTCTTGTGTATGTTCATATATGCTACATATAATTATGTACTATTATAATTTCTATTTTTAGGCTATTTAATTAGGGATTTGGAATGGATTCATTTAGGAAAAAAGCAAAAGTTTATAAAAAGATGGTCTTTCTTGCTGTAACTTATTTTTTCCTTTCAACTTTTCAGTTTGGACATTTTCTCATAGACAGACAGGTATATAGCTGATGTTTTAATGTAATTCAGTCCCATCCATCCCACTGTGGTGATGTTTCTGTTCATCGTTGTGTGAGTTGACATCTGTAGTGTGTAGTTCTAGATCAGTAGAAGTGATTTCTCTCATCCCTTAATTCACTCTCTGCATATTGTACTGCTTATTTGCTTTTACAATTGTCATGCAACTGGGAATTTGGTGATAGGCATTAACACCCCAGTATAGAGGTGTAATCGTGTAATCCATACATGAGAGGCAAAATCTGTATTAACTGAAAGACCTGAAAAATGACAACCTACTTTTTTAATCAGGTGCTGGTGACATCACATTATAGGACAAAAAAATCATATTTTTAAAGTTATCCTCTTTAATCTTGCTTTACTTTCTACACTGTTTCTTTAGAAAGCTCATGAATATTTAATGAGGTCATTTATGATTGGCTGTCTGTTGATAACTCATTTCATCTTCATTTCACATTGTATTTGGTGATGCAGTTCGGGCATCAAATTTAGAGTTATCCACAAAGCATTGTCAAGCTCAGTGTTTAAATGGTTATTTTAAAGCAGATATCATTGGCATCCTATTCTTCAGCAGTTAACACTGCTAACACATGCTAATAATGTTCAGAATTATAAATTGGTTTGAGTAGGTTAAACTTAACAGAAAAAGAAAGTTATAAATACTCATACATCTAATTTATTTAATTTGAGTTCACAAAATTGACACATTTTAAGTAATCTGAATTGATTCAAGATTTATTAACTTGTTTCTTTTAATTTAGACAAACTTAAATTGAACTGAAACTGAACTAGGATTTTTATTTTTCACCACACCACTCAAAAGGGAAAGTAAATGAAGTGTTACATAATGATTTTTGTGCAGGATTAATGTTCAGTGAGATATTTAGCGGTGCTACATGTTTTGGTTTACTAGAGTTTCTGTAATGATGGGTTTTACCATGAGTGGAGCTTGAGCTTGGTTTGAGAACAGGTTAAATGTTAAATGTTAAAATTTAAATGTTCTATAATTATTATCATATTCATTTCACGATTGCTATGCCATGCTAATGTTACAAAAACATTGAGTTACCAATTAGCAAGAATTTATTGAATTAGCTATTTCCACTACTAAATATGTTTACATTGAGATTACATGAATCATGATATGAATTAGTTTACTAAAATATTTCAAGTTAAGAGCAATCAAAAATGTATAAGGGTACAAATTTTAATTTCTTAACTTAAATTTAATTTAAACGATTACCATATTTTCCTGTGTATAACCCGCAGACGCAGATAATCTGCACCTGCATATAGCCCGCAGGCTTAGGAATTTTGTGTAAAAAATTGTTGGCATAACCCACACCCTCATATAACCCGCACCCATAGATTGATGAACTTTTTTGTGTAAGTTCACATTTCTAATTTTGCTCACATGACGTCAATTATCCATAACTGTTCAGGCTCGGTGCACAGTGCTTGTGTACCTCCATTTCTTTGGCCAACTTATTTAGGTTTATGATGGCTATTCAAAAGTAACTGCGTTTTAATAACTGTAGAAATATGTGATGAACATGTTAAAGGGATTCACGCTATCCTCACAGCTCAGAATAGTTGCAAGCTGAAGGGTTTGGGTCTGTGTACATACTTATGCTGGCACCAGCCGGTCAGCATTGTCATGACGTAACTGTCATGATGGCGTCTACAGGCGCTAAGCTAACTAGCTAAACCTGCTCAAATCGTTGATCTTGAAACAACATTGTTCAGTCAATTTCTGCAGTCACAAAAACCTGGAATGTTGCAAGAGGGCGAAAAATTTCCCCACTCAGATTTCACACCATGTCGAAGTTGGTCTTGTGCATTCACCATGTTGACCAACAGAAAGGTGTTTGGTTTAAAGGTGACGTGTGTGAGCTGTGCTTCCGACTCTAGTAATGGACAATGAATCTCTTTTGCCCAATGAAATTTCGCTGTGTGACCACACATATGTGAGACCTAGTGTTTTTTTACTTCTATGAGAATTAAGCCTTGACTCTCGAGACCTATATCATTGCTGATGTAATCACAATGCAAAAAATAACGTTTCATTCCTTCCTAGCAGACACCAATTTTGTTTTGGGGAATGCCCAAATTGTGGATTGGCCTATTGTCTACAGCAATGACGGATTCTGCAAGCTGTCTGGTTACCATCGCGCTGAAGTCATGCAGAAGAGCAGCACATGCAGGTTCTTCCCAGTTTTTCTTCTTTATAATTAAACTGCATCTAAGTCATGTTAGTGTCAGTTAACAAATAAGGCCCCATAACCATGCAACGGAGACTTGACTTCAAGTTTTTAAATCGTGGATTTGGCAACATGGCTCAGTCAGTATTTTTATAGAGATATCTTGGCCTCTCTTCCTTCTCTCAGCTTCATGTATGGGGAACTCACGGACAAAGAAACCTGCGAGAAAGTCCGCCAGACCTTTGAGAATTATGAGATGAACTCCTTTGAAATACTCATGTACAAGAAGAACCGTGAGTTAGTTGTTCGTAATCATTTGAGAGAGTTTATGCTCATCATCTTTATCAAGACATTTATAAAACTGTTGATATCACAGGGATGCCCGTGTGGTTCTTCATCAAAATTGCTCCCATCCGAAACGAACAGGACAAAGTTGTGCTTTTTCTCTGCACCTTCAGTGATATCACTGCATTCAAGCAGCCCATTGAAGATGACTCGTCTAAAGGTTTGATCCCATCAGCTAAATCTATTCATAAGTTGTAAATTGCATCAGGAAAGTGAAAGGTGTTCTCTGCGTGTCTGGGTGCTTGACTTTACATGTTGTTTTCACTGCTGGAACAATTATAGACTACCATGCAAGAATGACTCTACCCACTTTATAATGCTGATATATAGACACTCTTTACATTACGCATGTGTTTTCTCTATCCATATCCTCTTTTTATATGAATTAAGCATTTTTCCTCTTTAAATGAATAAAGGCTGGGGTAAATTTGCCCGCCTGACACGGGCGTTGACCAGCAGCCGCGGGGTTTTACAGCAGCTGGCGCCGACTGTCCACAAGGGAGAGAACGTCCACAAGCACTCCCGTCTGGCCGAGGTACGTGTTTTGTGATTGCTGTTGTGTTTGTGTGTGTTCAAGCAGTTTCATCAAAGGAACACTTTATTTATACCTGAGCACTCTTGGCCAAGAGTGTGTGCCGCAATCCCAAAAGCCCCTTTGCTGTCTTGAGATAAACCTCCAACATATGCGGCAGCTGCTCACAGGACACACTCAACACAAGCACCTGCAACGTCTTCAAAACCGTATGTCTGGATGTGTACAGTGCACGTGCTGTGAATTACATCATCAGCATAGTACATGCGTACTGTACGCATGCAGATTAATGTTTCGCTGTGCCCTCAGCTCATGAAGGAGCCTGAAAAGACAGAATTACAAAATCAAACTCCTAGCGACTGCAACAAAAATCACCCTGTTGACAAGAGCTTGTGTGAGGGCATTGAGATTCTTGTAAACCACATCATTATATTTAGGCATCAGAGTCCCAGGGTTCACAGTTAGATTTAGGGAACTAAGGAGAGGAGTGGATGACAGCATTAGTGAATTTCCCCCACAGTTTCTTCTTTCATATTCGTTTCAGTGTGTTGAAATCAAGATCACTCGCATTTGCTGGGTGTTTCTTCAACTATGGATGCATAGCTTGCACTAGTTTCATTTGTCTACAGACAAATATGTCTAACAGTGCCAACAAAATGAACCAGCAAATATAATTTCCACAATTTCAAATCATCATTCATTCTGTGGTTAATAGTGTTCGGCACTGGAAAGGACAGCACATATTGCTCACTGCACATTGTGACACTGATGTTGACATGACATCCTCCTTCCTCAACTACTCCACTACGGGTGTTTATGAGCAACAGCAGAGCGGATATTATTCTGACATTATTGCTGATGTTATTTAAAGTGCATTGTGATAAATACTTGTTACATATACGTGCAAGATTTTAGCAGTAAATCAATTATGAATTTTAGGCATGTTCATGAGCTGATTGAGATGTTTGAATTGAACTATGGAAATTTACATTCTCTAAATACTGTGATGGAAAGAGACTCATCATCCCCGGCTCCTAATGAGCGAAGGATTCAGGATTCCTTCAGGAGCATCAATGGTTAATATGGATTGTGTTCACATCTGGGGCTTTTTTTGCAGACTTGAAAGGGTGATGAGTCTTCTTTGCTCTAGGTTTAAGTTCCTTTGGATAGAAGCAAGTGTGTGCAAATCTCCATTCCCAGATTCATCCCGTCACTGTCACAAATGTGTCTCTCTCGCTCATAGTTTCTGTCAATCTCTCTACTAGAGTTTATGCTCAAATACATCAGGATGCTGCTTGTGGACAGATGAAATGTTCTCTTGCTGTTTCCCATAATGTTCATATCTTTCTTTCACTCTGTCCTCTTCTTATTTCCAATCAGGTACTGCAGCTGGGCTCGGACATTCTCCCGCAGTACAAACAAGAGGCGCCGAAAACGCCTCCTCACATCATCCTGCACTACTGCACCTTCAAAACCACCTGGGACTGGGTGATTCTCATCCTCACTTTCTACACAGCCATCATGGTCCCCTACAACGTGTCTTTCAAGACCAAGCAAAACAACGTCACGTGGCTGGTAGTAGACAGCATTGTGGATGTGATTTTCCTGGTGGACATTGTGCTCAACTTCCACACCACCTTTGTTGGACCCGCTGGGGAGGTGATCTCAGACCCAAAGCTCATCCGCATGAACTATGTGAAGACCTGGTTTGTCATTGACCTCCTCTCCTGTCTTCCTTATGACGTCATTAATGCCTTCGAGAATGTTGACGAGGTGAGTTTTCTTTCATAATTTTCCTCTGATTGTACACTGTCAGAAAACAAATTACCTTTAGAGAAACAACAGGTTGTCACTGGGGCAGGACCCTCAAAGAGACAACTTCTTACTTTTTCTACCCCTAAAAGGTACATATTGCCCTCTTTGTTCAAGCTAGAGGAGAACTGGTTCCTCCCAGTTTAGCCTGGGATCTCACAAGTTTTTTTTCTCCTGCTACTGCCAAAATGTAGCTTTCATTTCTCACCTCTGGCTTACTCACACATCCTGATCTTGCAGAGTTAGACGCGTTACATGCTGTAACAAAGTACCGTATTTTCCCGCATATAACCCGCGGGTTATACCAGATTTTACAAACCCCGCAGGAGGGGTGCGGGTTATATAATGGTGCGGGCTATATCACAATTTTTGTACACTTAATAATATTTCATCATATTTGTTACGTCCCAGCAGTATTTTCTTTCTGTTTTTCTTTCTTGCGCGGGTTGTTGTCTCTGGCACTTGTACTATCACTCTGACAGCTGGCTCTGATAGGCTGTCTGACCTGTCAATCATGCAAGAAGACGTGATTGGCTGTGCTGCATGAGGGCGGGCTCTTCTCATCTCATCCGATGATCAACACCTGTAGAATCGCTTCCTAAGGGGCGTGCTGCTGCACAGCGGGAGACACTGCTTTTTCTTTTTCTTCTCATTCTGACTTGTTTTTTTTTCTTCTTTGAATTTCGCGCACAAGCACTGTGTACCGCTGAACTCTTATGATAATTGACGTCATGCGAGCAACATTTGAAATTCGAAATGTGAATTTACACAAAAAAGTTTCTATGGGTGCGGGTTATCTGCGTTTGCGGGTTATATGCGGGAAAATGCGGCATGTTATTTGAGGAAGAAGTAGGTGGGAAAGAGCGAACATTTTAACACTTTTAATATAAAATAACACAACGTAAATCTAGATCTGGTCCTCTCGCCCAGCTCTTCACAATGGTATTTTGTTAATCCTGGAGCAATGAAAGAAGAAGAAATGTTACATTTATATAGCGCTTTTCCAGAGCTCAAAGCGCTTTACATAATTGGGGGGAATCTCCTCAACCACCACCAATGTGCAGCATCCACCTGGATGATGCGACGGCAGCCATATTGCGCCAGAACGCTCACCACACACCAGCTTATTGGTGGAGAGGAGACAGAGTGATGAAGCCAATTAGAGTATGGGGGGGATTAGGAGGCCATGATGGACCAAGGCCAATGGGCAAATTTGATTGGATTTTTAGTTGTCTAGAAAGTTGTAGATATGCAGTTGTCTTGATATGATGTCATGTCACACTCAGCAGTGTCTTTTTGAAAAATATAAGTTCAACATAAAAGATATGAAAAGGAAAATGTAAAACTATACATTATGCCCCACTTTACAGCAAAAAGAGTTTTCATTCTTTTATTTCAACTGAGGTAAAGCCATGACCTAACAATAATCTTTATCTACACATCTTCATGTGATATGAATTCGCAGCTCAGAGTTCACCAAACCTTAACATTTGAACTCCGCAAAATCCCAAATTCTTCTCATTCACAAACCCCATTTGAATACAAGTCAATGAAATTAAAGGTTTAGTGGAGCCGATCCTTAAATCTCTTAATTACATTGAATATTCATACGTTTGCCCGTGTCACTCACCATTGTGAGACCAGAGGTGTAAAACGAATTTGAAAACCATTGTTAAACTATAAAATTATAGTTATAAACTAGTTATAAAACTATCAAATTTGACTTCTCTTGACATATTAGCACATTAAAGTGCTGATAAAATATACCAATAAAGCACTGAATTTTACAGGTGTAAATGAGGTACAGAGATGACCGTTACTGAAAGGTACTGAATGAAGGTGCCCACTGACAAGCTGTTTTACCCCCTAAAGATACAATTTGTTTCTGAGAGTGTAAAGTTTTTAAGTGCCATTTCAAAACTACAGGAATACTGAATTGATGTCTGCAAGCATGAGCCCTTGTCAGTCTCAATCGTTCTACTGAAATTGCATTATTGCCTCACAGTCAGTCTTGATTTTTTTCCTGCACTGAAGTGGCGTTTTCAGAATTGATTTTATCCTTGCATGTCAGGTGTTTCCCTTGAGACCTCTGAATGAAGCTGGCTGTGATATTCTGTGATAGTGTTACATCATGCATAGAATCTTTGAATCACTGCGGTTTACCGCAGAAAAAAAAATCACCACAGGAGACACAGGCTTTGCTTCCTCTTGGAATAGTAAAATACATCTGTCAGTGGTTCATAACTTCATGCCCCTATTAAGCCATCATTAATGGCAAATGTATCCCAGCAGCCATCATTGCCAGTGCCGAGCACGTTCAAACGTAGCTTTACTTCTAGCTTATGCAGACTGCATGCATCTTTGTTGTCAATGAGTAGAGCAAAAAACATGGGTTTGTAAATGAGAAGCTTTGAGAAGTCAACAGGGGATTTCAATCTCCCTACAGAAGCATCTTCACATTCACAGTTGATAGTGACACATGTGCTGTTTCTATGAACCTCTAGTCAAGAAGACAAATGACATTGTCAATGTCTAAGGCCATTTGCATCAGGATATTGAGTCTGTGGGCCAAAACCAGCAGCTTATTATTCCCACTCAAAAGCAATGTCATGTAGAAGTGATGCTCATTAGCTGCTGACGTACTGTGATTCAGCAGTGTCTCAGAAACACACAGCAATGGCATTTGTGTTCACTGTATGAAGACTGCAGTGGAAAGAGCCACGTAGTTGAATAATTAATGTTTGAATTGATCTATGGATATTTACATTCTCTAAATGCTGGAAAAGAAAGACACCCGGATTCCTAATAAGCGAAGGATTCAGGGATCCTTCAGGAGCACGAATGGTTAATGTGGATTGTGTTCACTTTAATGACAGGCGTATGTTGGAACAGGACACTCTTGCCCTGCCAGCTGTATACTGCAAAAGGTCTAAGTGCCCCAAACATTTTAAATGGATTCATGACCTGTGCATGATCTATTGAGTGATTTTTAAAAAATAGTATAAAATGTATTTGTCAGTAAATAACTCCAGCTTTGAAGGAGGCACAGAGAGTGACGGACTGGATTTCAGGTATTAAATATCCAACTAGCAGCTTTAATACAGATCTTAAAGTCATCATGAAATGTGCTTGGCAACCCATTTTACTCCTTTTTCCATGTGAAAAAAGGCTGGACTTGTTTTTATATTGTCTGATTGAGGAAAAGAGAGAAAAAAAGTGTTTCACATATAGATCCGAGTCAATTATGGAGTGAATGAACATTTTGTTCCAGGAATCAGACTATATTTATTTGAGCCAGCTTAAAGGGGCAGTGTCTCATTAAGATAAAGACTTCCAGAACGCAAATGAAGATATTCTGAATATTCTCTCTTCATTTTTGCTCATCTATTGAAATCCACGCAACCAAGATTTACAAAGCTTCAAAAAGACCATGACGAGATCAGGAAGGTAATGAATTGATATATGAATTAATCCAAGTCTTCAAAAAAGACATAATTGTTATATGGAAGGGGGTGTGTGATGCAGAAACATGGGAGGAGCCACAGGAGATGCTGCTCAAAAGATTTATTAACAAAAACCAAAACACTTTAAATATAACTCAAAAGGCACGCGAGGGTGCAAAACTCAGAATAGGGAGAGACACAGCACACGCGACAACCGCCATCTAACACAGACAATCACCGACAAGGACAAGGAAAACACGAGAGGGATTTATACCTGAGGAAATGGGGACCAGCTGACATGACTCACAGGCTAATTAACTAACAAGACAGGTGTAAGAAGGGCAACGGAGATACACAGAAGGGACCCGGATGTGAGAGACGCAACAGGACTGTGACAATAATCACTTTATATGATGAACAGAATTATTTTAATGCTTATTACACTGTGTGCACAATTATTAGGCAAGTGATTATTTTGACCATATCATCATTTTATCCATAATTTCCAACTCCAAGCTGTATAAACTTGAATGCTTATTGGATATAATGCATAACAAGTGATGTGTATTTGTGGAATGAGGGAGGGTGTGGCCTAAGGAGATCAACACCCTGTTTCAAGGTGTGCAGAATTATTAGGCAGATTCTTTTCTTCAGGAAAAATGGGCCAAAAAAGAGATTTAACTGACTTTGAAAAGTCCAAAATTGTCAAAAGTCTTTCAGAGGGATGCAGCACTCTTAACATACCTAAGATTTTTGGGCATGAACACAGAACTATCAAACATTTTCTTGCAAATAGTCAACAGGGTCACAAGAAACGCGTCAAGACGAAAATACGCAACTTAATCAGCAATGTTTGAGAAGAATCAAGCATGAGGCTACCAGGAACCCATTATCCTCCAGTGCGGCCATATTCCACAACTGCAGCCTACCTGGAGTGTCAAGAATTATGAGGTGTTCAGTTCTCAGAGACATGGCCAAGGGAAGAAGGGCTGAAACCTGACCACCTCTGAACAAGACAAATAAGTTGAAACGTCAAGAATGGGCCAAGAAATATCTGAAGACAGTTTTTCAAAGGTTTTGTGGACTGATGAGATGAGAGTGACTCTTGAGGGACCAGATGGATGAGCCAGTGGTCCATCATCAGTGATCACTAACGGAAACAGAGCTCCACTTCGACTCAGGCAGCAAGGTGGAGGTGGGCTACTGGTATGGGCAGGTGTTATTAAAGATCAGCTAGTTGGACCTTTTTCGAGTTGAAAATGGACTCAAAATAAACTCTCAGACCTACTGGCAATATTTAGAAGACACTTTCTTCAAGCAGTGGTACAGGAAAAAGTCTGCATCTTTCAAGAAGACTGTGATTTTTATGCAAGACAACACTCCATCACATGCATCAAAGTACTCCACTGCGTGGCTGGCCAGTAAAGACCTTAAAGATGGAAAACGAATGACATGGCCCACTTCTTCACCTGACTTGAACCCTATTGAGAACTTTTGGGGCCTTCTTAAATTTACAGTGAAGGTAAACCGTACACCTCTCTGAACAGTGTCTGCGAGGCTGTGGTTGCGGCTGCACAAAAAGCTGATTCTGACCAGATGAATTAACTGACTGATTGTCTGAATGGAAGGGTTATGACTGTTATCGAAAAGAAGGCTGAGGTTTTTTGTGTGTGTGGAAATTTCAGAAGTGTTAATTTGTAAATTGAGTTTGTGTAATATTCTCACTTTAACAGGTGAAAATAAACAAGTGAGATGGGAAAATCTTTGTTTTTCATCTAGTTGCATAATAATTCTGCACACTAATAGTTGCCTAATAACGGTGTACATCTAGATATTCTCTTAACAAAGCCAAAACTTCACTTTTACTACTTAAATGTTAACATTTGAGGGTTTGTTAACATTTTGGACTGACCAAGAGCACTGTATTTGTACAATAATAAAAGTAATCCTCAAAAATACAACTTGGCTAATAATTATGCACACGGTGTAATGTACAAACATTGATCAATGCATTGCATGCATTGTTGAAGAAACCTCAATGGTTTGGGTTTTATTTGATTCGCAAGAGCAATTATTGCAGTTATTCCTGTAACCTCTATTATATTAATGTTATCTCGCATCCAAGCAACAGTGTGTCATTTATATTTATTCATTTAGCAGACGCTTTTATAAAAAACGACTTGTAACTTGAGCAATACAGAAAGCGATTCATCCTGAAGATGTCTTTTAAATATTGACAAGGATTCTAACGGATGAAGGCCGGGAGATTGTTCCAGCAAGGAGGTGTGAACGAAAATGTTCTTGAGAGTGATTTTTTGCCTCTCTGCGATGGAACCCAATCAATTAATCAAGTGAAGGTTTCTGGTGGGTGTGTAGATTTGTTGTTGCAAGTAGAAGTATGAGGAAGCTGAACCTGTCACGTTTCTGTCTCGTTTCCAGTGTTCTTGTGACAGAACCTTGGCACTGGTCCTCCTCCCGTCTCTGTGTCTCGTTAGCGTCTGCCCCGCCTCCTCGTTTCCCGCAATCATTCCCAGCTGTCTCACTCTCATGTGTCCTATATAGTTCCCTCAGTGTTTGCTGTCTGATGTGGCGTCATTGTCATTTGATATGTTGCTTGTGATTCCTGTGAAGTATTCCTTGTTTTTCATCGCCGGTTTACCCGTTTGGTTTATGTTATGTTTCTTGTGTTAATTTCTAGTCATTCTCGTTGTGTTTTCCCCATCGTGAATTTTTTTTTTGTGTTTTGTGTTATTTTGTTATCATAAAAAATCCATGTCTTCTCCTGCAATTGAGTCCTCCCTGATCTGATCTGTGACAGAATGACACCACCATTCTGGACTCAGCATTGAAGTGGATTTACTTTAGTTTTTTTTTTTCGGCGCGTTTTGCACAGAAAGGACTTTGGGATTAAGGGGATTTTTCTGGGCCCCTCGGCCACCAGGGGACTATCCGTCTACAAACAGATGCAGCGGTATACCAACCAGGTCCATTTCCACCAGCTGGGAATGGAGGCGAGGGTCTTCGCCCGCACATTTTTGATCGAGATGGAGACTTTCAATTACACCGAGGAAGACCTCAAAGAGGTTTTTAATCTCTGTCTGGACAAACCCCTTATCTATTGGAGGATGGAGAAGCTTACTGACCTCTTGTTTTGGGAATTCGTTGACCATCTCGACGACCTAGGACTGCAGGACCAGACACCGCAGAGGAGGTCCCAACCCACCGACTACTTCCCCGTTATTCCCGTAGTCAGTGGGTTTCCTAGCTCTCAGAAAGGACGGAGGCGGAGAAAGAAGAGCAGAGCCTGTCCTGAGGCTGCTGCTGTCCCGGAGGCCGCTGCCGGCCAGGAAGCCGCCATCCCAGAGCCTGCTGCCGCTCAGGAGGCCGCTGTCCTGGAGCCTGCTGCCGGCCAGGAGGCTGTCGTCACAGAGCCTGCGGTACTTCTAGTCAGCCGTGTCGAGGCTAAGAAGGCTGTGAACTTCTTTTTTGTTTTGGCAGCCCTGAGAGCCTGGAGGACACACAGGGTTACCATCCCAGAGGTCGACTCAGAGCCCTCGCTGCCTGACCCGCCAGTCGACCCAGAGCACTCACTGCCTGACCCGCCGGCCAAACCTGAACTGTTGCGCCCGGACCCATGGGCCGAACCTGAAACATCCGGGGAGGGGGTGTCACGTTTCTGTCTCGTTTCCAGTGTTCTTGTGACAGAACCTTGGCACTGCTCCTCCTCCCATTTCTGTGTCTCGTTAGCGTCTGCCCTGCCTTCTCATTTCCCGTAATCATTCCCAGCTGTCTCTGATCACTCCTCCTCTCATGTGTCCTATATAGTTCCCTCAGTGTTTGCTGTCTGACGTGGCGTCATTGTCATTTGATATCTTGCTTGTGATTCCTGTGAAGTGTTCCTCGTTTTTCATCACCGTTTTATCCAGTTGGTTTATGTTATGTTTCTTTTGTTAATTTCTAGTCATTCTCACTGTGTTTTCCCCATTGTGGGTTTTCTTTTGTGTTTTGTTATTATAATAAATCCATGTCTTCTCCTGCAATTGAGTCCTCCCTGATCTGATCCATGACAGAACCTGTGTTAGTTCTTCAGTGCTTGAATCACTGTTTTGGCCAATGGCAGACTGGGAAAATATTTGATGAGAAAATTGGTTATAACTTGTTGATAATAGAAAGTATATATGGTCACTTTTAGTTTTGAGTCAACTTTCAGCCCAGTACCACACATAACCTGTCAGGTGCTGTCCTCAGTTTTGGTTTTGGCACAGAGTCATTAATTTAATCCGTCGGTAGGAAGTGCACATCCAAAGCTGTATGATTTTCTGGGGCTTTACGTAGCTGTCAGGCCGTTGTAGCAGAGCTTGCAGTGGAGCAAGAGATTATAGCACTCACACACACACACACACACACACACAGTCCTCGTTCCCACAGCAGCAGAGGATGCCTGTGCTGGGCACGTCAACACCAGTTATCCTTCCTTTCTCTGCTGATGCTGCTGGCAGAATACAGTTAAAGAACTGTCACTATGTGAGATACAGGGTTGTGCTGCTTCTGCAGAGATTATGGCTTTTTCAACTGGTTGTTATAGAGTAGGTACAATACTAACATTTAAATTGTGAAGCAGCTTGTTTTATTACTTGTTTCTGAACGTTCAAAGAACATTCAAGAGTAACATTCCCATAATGTTTCAAGAATGTTATAATTAATAATGTGTACATAACCAAGAATTTTTTTCAAAACATTTTAAAGCTTGTAAATACTGTTTGACACCATATATTTGTTTTCACTGAAGCACCACCTACTGTAAGAGAGTGAATTTGCATTTTCATTCAGCATGTCTAACTTTGTTTCCGCATTGGTCTGAATAGAAAAACTTGCATACAGTGCACGTTATTTTTATAATAACCAATTGAAAAATAGAAAATAAAAATAAGCAATAGAATTTTTGTATTCCCCATGGAGCTCATCAGTCAAATACAAGAGCACAAAGACAAGCGATCCCATTCCGGATTCTTCCTCTGCTATTGAATGGAGCTTAGCAAAATGGTCTCTTTATAAGCACCAAGTCAAGTCGCAATGAATTTTTGGGGGGCTGTACAGAAACTCTATAAGAAAATAATTTTCCAGATTAAATAAGTTTCAATTGATTAATTTTTGTTGTGAAATCATTAGTTATTAACTCAGGTGTTACAAACACAACGTTATCAACCAAAAACAGAAAATTCTCAACGCGTTTCGAACACCTACCCACACGACAATGCAAACCTAATAATAGAATTATAATAATAATTGCAAGCCCTCATAAACAACACCACTGTCACGGTCTGGTCATGTTGTTGTCACTGTCGCGTCATATGTTTCAGTTCCGGGTCCCCTCTGTGTTTCTCCCCTTGCCCTTCCTGCACCTGTAATCAGTATGTCATTGTTTTCTCAGGTGTTCGTCATGTCCTTGTGTATTTATTCCCGTGTTCCTTTGTCGGTCGTTGTAAGTTACTGCGGTGTTGTTCTCGAATGTGTGGAAGCCGCTCTGTGTCTCTGAGTATTCCCGAGTTTTGCTCAAAGAGTGACGTTTTGAGTTTATAGTAAATGGGTTTTAGTTTTCATGTTCAAATAAAGCTTCAGATGGATTCCCCATCTCCTCGCCTGTCTCGCACACCAGCACCATATACATGGCAACCGCTACCATCCCCATGCTAAACCCCAAGACACAAATCACGTGCCCAGTGTATAAGCATACGTGTTTGAACGCGTATGTGCGTATGTTGTGTTGATGAGTCACGGTCTCAGCTGAAACTCTCTAAGGCTAAGTTGTGAATAAAATAACAGAATAACAGAACCGGGCTAATATGCTCATACTTCCTGGTTCTAGTAAGAACTCGAGCTGCTGCATTTTGGACCAGCTGGAATTTGTTTATTAAGCGTGCAGGGCAACCACCCAATAGAGCATTACAATAATCTAGCCTTGAATTCATGAACGTTTGAACTAACTTTTCCGCATTTGTCTTTCAGAGAATATGTCGCAATTTAGATATATTTTTAAGATGGAAGAAAGCGGTTTTACAGATGCTAGAAATGTGGCTTTGAAATGAAAGATTGGTATCAAAGAGCAATTGCAGGTTTTTAACTGACGACGAACAAACACTGTCTGTGCTAACAGAGCAGCCATCGAGTGTTAGGCAGTAGTCTAGGTTATTCCGCATTGAACAATCATGAATGCATTCTGATAATTTAGTGAATTGATACGTTTCATCAGGATGAGAAGAAATATAGAGCTGAGCATCATCCAGCGTAACAGTGAAAGCTAATGCCATGCTTCCTAATAATTGCACCCAAAGGAAGCATGTACAGGGTGAAAAGCAACGGTCCTAGTACTGAACCTTGAGGAACTTCATACTGAACCCTTGATCGATAAGACATCTCCTCATTTACTGCTACAAACTGATATTGGTCAGATAAGTATGATTTGAACCATGCTAATGCAATTCCACTAATGCCAACATAATTTTCAAGTCTATTTAGAAGGATTTTGTGGTCGATTGTATCAAATGCAGCACTAAGGTCCAGTAACACTAACAGAGAGATACAACCACGATCGGATGATAAGAGCAAATCATTTGTAACTCTAATGAGAGCAGATTCAGATTACCGGTGACTTTGAAATTAAAAATGTATTACAAAATGTTGTGACTAACATTCAGATCAAAAAATCCAAAGTCAAATCAAAAGTATTATTCATTCATTGTTGGTTCATGTAATACTAACAAAATTAAACAGTATTGTAAAGTGTAACCATTTGTTTTAATATAAAGACAGTTGATCATGGGATGTAAAATTATTTTTAAAAGTTAAGAAATCTTACACTGAATCAAACTATACTGTTTGATATTTTGAAGTGTTTGGCTTTTAACGGTAAGCCTTTTGTTTTTGTAATCAGGCTCTCAACAGTTAGATTTAACTGAATTTACATTTATCTGCCAATATATCGATTATTGGCTTTCAATCATAAATAATTGTCGTTTTCGATATCGGCTAAAATGTTCATATTGGTCCATCCCTAATCTACATGGATATTAAAATCACCAACAATTATGACTTTAATAGGCAGCCATTAATAATTCTGCAAATTCTTTGATAAAGTCAAAGTTGATGAGAATTTTTTTGTATTTGCTTATTTGGAAGTCTATATATGAAGATAGCTATAGAGCAGGGGTGTCAAACTCAATTGCACAGGGGGCCAAAATCCCAAAACACTTTAGGTCGCGGGCCGAACAGGATAAACATTTATTGAAAACACTAAAACTAAACTTTTAAAACTTACCTTTTTAAAATTAGATGTGAATAAAAACAGACAGAAATATTATTCTGGAATAAATCAACTTATACCTTAAATAACTTAAAAATAAGTTTATTTAAATATATCCTGTCTAAATTATACAAGTTAGAAATAAAGTAAACAAGTAAAAGTTAAAAGAACAAACATTCAAATTTATTTACTCTTATGTCATTTTATATAAAACTTAAACAGATTTATATATAAAAGATTTTGCTCTCCATAAAAATATATCCTGTCAAAATTATACAAATTCAAAATATGGACATGCTGCATAACAAAACCTGGAAATCTAAATACAATTTTTGCTTTTCAGCAATAACAAATCAAATCATTCAGTTGAATTTACTCTTATGTCATTTGTCTTATAGTGCCGTGCTTATCTAGCTCCGCAAATGAGACACACGGGTAACCGGCAGTATGTCAGTAAACATATACCGTATTTTCCCGCATATAATAAACCCATGGGTTATAGCAGATTTTACAAACTATATCACAATTTTTTTTACACGTAATAATATTTAAATATATTTGTTACGTCCCTAAGGACGTAATGTTTTTGTTTTTGCGCTGTATTTTCTTTCTGGCGCTTGTACTGTCACTCTGACAGCTGGCGCTGATATGCTGTCTGACCTGTCAATCATGCAAGAAGACGTTCTGCCATGAGGGCGGGCTCTTCTCATCCGATGATCAACACCTGAATTTCGCGCACAAGCACTGTGTACCGAGCCTGAACAGTTATGGATAATTGACAATAACAATCGCGCGGTACTAGCGCGAGCGCGAAGCATCATTAGCCACTTCCTGTTTAATACAGGAAGTTTTCGGCGAGTCAGCTGGAGCGCGGGACATCTCGCGGGCCATTAATAAAATGCTCTCGCGGGCCGGACATAATTACACGTCGGGCCGGATGTGGCCCGCGGGCCTTGAGTTTGACACCTATGCTATAGAGTTATATAGAGGTCATTTTAGCCATTCTATCCGCTTCCTGACTTGGGCTCCAGTTAGAGTAGAGGGGCTATGCGAGCCATATGTGGCTCTTTTGATGCATATGGCTCGCAGTCAAAAGTTCGATTATAAAAACAAAACGATGGACGACAGGTCGATCGCTCCACTAATCCCCCCCCCCCACCCCAGGACGACAGGTCGATCTCTTCGCTAAGCTAGTTGCATCCAAAGCAGTATTTAAAGCCCTTGCATCCTCATTTAAATTTTGAATGCGTGTCTCTAATTCTGAAATCTTCTCCGTCAGCCTGACTGTCTCATTGCATTTCTCACATGTGAAACCCTCATTGCTGACATCTATTCTATACATGTGGCAGGCAGTGCAAGTGACAGTAACAGGAGAAGATGACATGACTCAAAGTGTTTGTTGACTGATCTGACTCAGCTCTGGGCATGTGATCAAGAATGCAAATCTTATTGGTTGTCTTTTTAAAAAATCCAATCTAAAAGAGATCAGAACTCCTCTCCGTAATAAAAAAAGAAAGATTGACAATATATGAAAGTTCTCATGTTGATCTGAATAGATGCATTCATTTTATCTTTGAAGTCTTGACTGATAGCATTTTTTCTTGATAGCATTTTTAATTGTCTTTTAGTTTGGTTAATATTTTATTGCAATTTTATTTTTTTTTATTGGAGAGAACAAGATTTCAGAACCATTCACATGGTTAACTTAAAGACCCTTTCAGGACTAGACCACTTGTAA
The DNA here is from genome assembly GCA_037043235.1 of Rhodeus uyekii. Classification (NCBI taxonomy): domain Eukaryota; kingdom Metazoa; phylum Chordata; class Actinopteri; order Cypriniformes; family Acheilognathidae; genus Rhodeus; species Rhodeus uyekii. Next base: position 3,216,045 of record JAWRVZ010000062.1, read on the forward strand.
TTATACTGTATTGTAAGGTAAAACATTGTCTAACTATATTCATTAAACACCTCTCTTATTTCTTGCAGGGCATCAGCAGTCTTTTCAGTTCTCTGAAGGTGGTGCGTTTGTTGCGACTCGGGCGCGTGGCCCGTAAGCTGGACCACTACATTGAATATGGTGCGGCGGTGCTGGTGTTGCTGGTTTGTGTGTTCGGCCTGGCCGCCCACTGGCTGGCCTGCATCTGGTACAGCATTGGTGACTATGAGGTCATAGATGAAGAAGCAAACGTGATCCGTACGGACAGCTGGCTGTATCTTCTGGGAGAATCCGTCGGCAAACCATATCATTTCAATGCCAGTGGCACTGGGAAGTGGGAAGGGGGTCCCAGCAAAGATTCGGTCTACATCACATCATTGTATTTCACCATGACCAGCCTGACCAGTATTGGCTTCGGGAACATCGCCCCCACCACAGATGGAGAGAAGATCTTTGCCGTGGCCATGATGATGATTGGCTGTAAGTAAAACATTTCTTGACCACTACATGAAATTCAAGCTGTTCTGTAGAACTACATATTAAATTGTGCTTTCTGCAACAAAAGATTGATAGATCCATTAGTGTAGGGATCAATTTCCTCAAACATTAACAGTCAGAAAAAGACTCAAATATGCAGGCTGTTTATTTCATATTAAAAAAAACCTGTAAAGATGTTCAGTATCACTGTTTCTGTTGTAAAGGTTTGGACCCTAGGTGCTTTCTCAGAGAAGCATCAGATCTATATTGAGTCCGGAGCTCATCTTGATTACATTCAGTCCAGACTCCAGCATGAAGAACACTATGATGAATTACTTAAATGCTCTGTTCTGGCAAGGCCTTACTTTTCTGCACTGCCAGAATTCGAAGATGCTCCTCTTGGTTTTAAAGCAATTTTCAGGATGAAATACAGCTCTGTAACTAACAATGCGGGGTCTCACACTTACCGTTGTTTGGGGGAGTTCAGCCTTGCTTTACGCATCACTACACTGTTGACAACGGAAAAACTTTTTTGCCTGCAATATTTTACTGACTCATTATAAACATCAATCCCCCTTTATTCAAACCACACTTTATATAATACAGTTTGTTTCAAAGTAGATTCACAGGAAAATAACATAATCAGTGATGCTAACTTCAAATATGAGATATTCAAATTTAGGTATAGGCAGAACTACAGAAGAGAATAACGGGTAAAAAGATATTCTACTGACTTTGAGTAACTTTGCAACTACATGTCAAGTAACTCTACTAACCCAAACCCTTACACCCAACCCTAACCTTGCAGTCTACTAATACTCTAATGAGAGGTAGTTGACATGTAGTTGGAAATTATGAAGAGTAGTTGACATGTGTCATGTATTGGTGCTGCTGGTGTGTGATGAGGAGGCACGAGAAGGTGAGAAATAACAACTGAAAATACTTTAAGAAACTAAACAAAAACGGCACTTGATAGTGCAACCTTGGAATAACTTAGGAATTTATGTAACATGGAGAAGCTGCATCCACACACACAGGACCACGGCCCGACGGAGAACAATGACAACATTAACAACCGACAAAGACAAATGAACACAGGAGGGTATATATTGACAAACACGGGATCAGGAACTGTCACAATCGAATGAGGGGAGGACTCAGAGGTGCAGGGAAAGGATTATTTTAATAACATAAATGAACATAAGCACACAAAAGAAAACACCCACGAGGGGGAAAACATTACTAGAAACATTAACTTAAACACGATAACAAGGAACCCAACAAACCAGATGAACAGGGAGCACAGGCACAGGCACAGGCACAGGCACAGGCACAGGCACAGGCACAGGCACAGGCACAGGCACAGGCACAGGCACAGGCACAGGCACAGGCACAGGCACAGGCACAGGCACAGGCACAGGCACAGGCACAGGCACAGGCACAGGCACAGGCACAGGCACAGGCACAGGCACAGGCACAGGCACAGGCACAGGCACAGGCACAGGCACAGGCACAGGCACAGGCACAGGCACAGGCACAGGCACAGGCACAGGCACGGGACCCACAGCCATAGAATGACAACGACACCACACAGGACAGCAAACACACCAGGATTAAATAGGGAACACATGAGGAAGGTAATGAGTAGAAACAGATGGGATCAATTAAGGGAAACGAGGGAACAAGATGAGCGGGGTTTACAGTCACAAGACACAACAAAGGGTCAGTGTCAGAGCTCTTTCAACCAACACACTAGAAACCCAAACTGGAGTGACAGAACCCTGACAGGAACAGCTGACGAGACTTGGGCAGTGATTAGACACAGACGGGAGCGTGCAGGACCTGGAAGATACATAAAGGAACCCGAATGTGACAGACGCGACAGGACAAGACTGTAGCTGCAATGTATAGTTTCAAATTTAAATAAAGTCAGTAGAATGTCTACAGTGGACAATCTAATGAATGTGTTACCCAGTAATCGTCATTCGACTCAATTCAGTATGACTGCACCGTAAACAGAGAAAAGACTATTTCTTGTTGGTGTATTGATGCACATGTATATTTGTAACTGGATTTTACCAGTATAAAAACCTGTGGTGACTGTGATCGCCTTCTCAAATTTTTCTCTGAGATGTGATCACCCTGTTTTCATCCCAGCGTGTATGTATGTGGGTGTCTGTGCTAGTGTGTGCCATCACAGTGTGGTTGGGTAGGGTCTCCGTGGGTTTGCGGCGTTAGAGGCGTGAGTGTTGCTGTTGGCCGCCTGAGGGTGACGGTGATGTGGAGTGTCATAAATGTGGGGGAGACTGACAGAACGACAGAAGATCCCAGTGTGATCCTGCTGATGCACTGGAAACACAGCAGGCACACATTTGTCAGTGTGACACTCTTTCAACACACACACAAAGAAAGGGAAAAAAACATTTGAATTCACTTAAAGAAAATACAGCGTTTTAAATGACAGAAATGAGCATTTAAAGAGAAAAATGTAGGTAAATGTGTGTGGAGTTCGCAGTGTTTCTGTATGTAAATGCTGGAACAGTTGGTCTGGAAATGGGAGCAGCACAATTAGGGCCACTGCAAGAATAAAGCACTCTCTGTCTCTGTCAGGCTACATCTGCTTTACATACAGGTTTATAAAGAAAATAAATACAGCTGTGGTACCAGGTAACAAAATTACCATCCTAATTTTTTAAATGCTAAATTATGCATGCTGATGACTGAGTCAATTAAATTAAATACATAAAATAAGTGAACTAATTATGATGTCTACACTCACATTAAAGTGAGTTAATTAATTTAACCTTTTTTTGACCTGAATTGTTGTTAATTTATTAATCCTGCACTGTTTGGCTGTTGGCCAGAGGAGAACTGGTCACCCGACTGAGCCTGGTTTCTCCCAAGGTTTTTTCTCCATTCTGTTCTTCATTCATTCATTACGTCACCTGCTGGAGTTTTGGTTCCTTGCCGCTGTCGCCTCTGGCTTGGTAAGTTGGGGACACATAACACTAAATATTCTTTAATTTTATAGATTTGCCTGTTCTTCTAGAGCTGCTGTTCAGCCAAAACAAACTTTGTTTATATTGTTTTCCTGTGACCACTGTAAAGCTGCTGTGAAACAATCTGTATTGTAAAAAGCGCCAGAATAAATAAAGGTGACTTGACTTGACCGTAATAATTGTACCATGCATTTGTAAAGAATTAATTCCTAAGAATCCATATGTTCTTAAAGTCAATGTCTCTAAATATTTGGCTCTGTAGTTTTACTTACTGTATGAGAGATAGAGAGAGCTCTCAATGCCATCTCTTCTCACCCTGGAGGCTCATTAGAAGCTTGTTACGCTTCAGTGAGAACACAGAAACCATTAAAGTGATGATTATTTCATTAGCAAAGCCCCTCTGAGAGTGGGTGGGATACCATTAACAGTGTTCGATTTAAAAAAAAACTGCAAACAAATCATTGTCAAAATTTTTGAAAGCATGTAAAATATGCAATATCACGTGGCTTTAATTATAAAGCCAAGTGAAGCAAGACCAGTAATATGTCGCTGTGGACAGAGCTACAGTGCAACATTAAAAGAACTGGAACCAAACAAGCAACAAAATGTCCACTCCAGAATGCTCTCCAGAGCTCAGACAGGAGCCCACCCCCTCATCCCAGAGCGCAACCCCTTACCTGCTCGCAGTCTACACCTTCTATAGTCTGAGGGAGGGGGCTTTACCCTTATCATGTGGCCAAGGAGACCGTCCTGATTTTCTATTCCCTCGTCATGGCCAATGAGGCCCTCCTGATCTTCCATTCTGGCTTGTGATTTGTGTTCGCTCGTGTTTTTATCATGTTTGTATGAGCACATAGATTGTTGTTTGTTTCCTTGTGCCATGTGCTCTCCTGTCTGTTGTCCAATCCTAAGGAGACGGCTAAGTCAGTTCTATGACAGCCCTGGTGGCCAGCCCCTAAATTTGTCAGGAAGACAAAGAGGCCAAAAGGGGTGTGCTCCATATAGCTCAGAACACCAACTTTCTAGGGATAGTTTGATAATTAATTACGATGCAGGCATGTCTTTCCCCTGGAACTTATCAGTTCCATCCTATTAGCAGTGAAGTATATTGAACTTGATCAGTCACTTACTTTCAAGAAGTTTAAAAAACTGTTGGTTTTCACAGAGGGGAAAACCATTACACACAATCAAGGTCTAACGGTGATATGGAAAAAACCTTGATTTCTTTCCCAAGACCTTATGCTGGGGGCTACTTGTCATCATGTAATCCTATCAGCGGATGCATCTCTCATGAGCTGGGGAGCGATCATGAGCTCAGGGTCTGTGGCAGAACCACCATCTCTCCTGGCATGTAAATCGACTGGACAGGATGGTGGAATTTCATGCATTCAGACACTTCCTCCCAAACCTGAGGGGCCAGCATGTGCTTGTTTGAATGGACAACACATCGGTGGCTCTTTTTTAATCTAGAAGGTCTTTTTTCATGTCCATTATGCTAATTGACTCACCAGATCCTCCTGTTGGCCCAGGTGAAGTTGCTTGCATATAGGGCCGCCTATATCCTGGAGCATTAAAACAAGGCAAGAGGGGCTCAGCTCATAAATTCAAGTGTCTCAACTGAGGTTGAGCCCATACTCCACTCCAGAGCTCCCTCTACGAGGGGACTGTATGCCTTGAAGTGGCGAGTCTTCACTTTGTGGTGTGGAGAGCCCCAGCTGGACCCAGTTAGCTGCCCTGTTGTGACAGCAATGGAGTTCCTGCAGGAGCGTTCCTACAGAGTTTTTCCCCTCCACCTTAAAGTTGTTTGTGGTGGCCATAGCTGCCTACCACACTCCTTTGAGAGTCTTAAGGGAGAAACCCAATGGTACTCGTTTCTTTTGTGGCACCTTGAGACCTGCACTATGTACAAGACCATGAGCTGGGATTTGACTGTTGTCCTAGAGGGACTTACTATGGCTCTCTTTGAGCCCATTGAAGAGGTTCCAGAAATGTTCCTCTCTCTTAAAACCGGTTTAGGCTGCTGGAATGTCTTCATAATGCTTGTTGCAATCTTCAAGACCAACAGAGTCTCCAACAAGTCTCATTTTCTTTTAAGAGAAGATATAGTGAGAAGCAAAACTTATTAAGAGTGAGGAACATTTCTGGAACTTCTTCCAGAAAGGCTACATACTTGTGCTGCATGCCCTATGTCATCCTCCTTTTCAAACTGTAGATGAGGAAAATCTGCTGTTCTAAGTCAGGGCAGTAGATGTGTATGTTCACAGAGCTACCCTAGTCTGACCTAGTTTGAAGTTTTGTATCATCTTTTTGCTTGTTTTGGATCAAAAAGTGGAAAGGATACACAGCATCTAAGCAGAGGTTGAGCAAGTGGGCAGTTGAGGCTATCTCAATTGCTTATGAGCTGGGTGGGAAGCTTTCTCCTTGCTTTCCGGGCCCACTCTATCAGGAGTATAGTTACCTCAAAGGCTTCTCTTTCGGGAGTTTCCGTTCATGACATTTGTGATGAGAGGTTGGGGATCCCTGCACCCATTTGTCAGGATCTACAACCTGAACCTGGGCTCCACTCCAGTGTCCAGGGTGCTTGCCCCCGGTGTGTGCAATGACTTCACACAGCTGGCACTGTTTTGTAGGCGACGTGGGTCTTGAGGAAGCTTGATTCCCCTGAAAGGCAGCATCTCAGGTTACTTCCACGCTGTTTCTTTCAGGTGTGATTTATAGTTTCCTGATCATAATATCACCCACTCATGCCATTCTGTCAAACTATTGGACTGATTCACATGTGCTTCATGATGTAATCACGCAGCGGTGTTCCCACAGTGTCTCATTTCCTCTTCAGGGTACCAGGTTTACACCAGTAAACTGATACATTTTTTACTTTTACTGTTTGTTAGATTAAAATCTCAATCTCAGGTACAATCTTTGTACTCTCAGTTATCAATTTAGAAACAGGTGCCTATAGTATAGTACAAAGCATGCCCAGATTTATTCAGGAAGAAATGTCATATTCATAATTCAAACAATAATCTAAGGATGGCTTGAGCGTCCAATCAACCTACATGAGAATAAAACCTTACCATGTATGGCATTTCAAGAAATGTAATAACAGGAAAGGTATTTGTGTAAATGTGTGTGCGTACATTCAACTTCTGGTTGTGTGTGAGAGTGTCAGTGTGTCCAGGGACTACTCCTTGTTTTGTCTAGTTGTGTCCATGATGTGCACAAAACACAACAGAAAGAGAATGCACAAAACTAAATTGCATAAAAAAGTCAAAACTAAAGCCCAAGAAATTTTTAAGACTGTTCTTAAGTGGGTGTTTTTCTGTACTTTATCAGAGAATTTTAATTTTGATAAACATTACATTCACTGGCACAATAAATGCGATGGCAAACATATCCAAATTGATCTTGTGCTATTGAAATGAATAATCGAAGGCTATATGAATGCACTGTTTTTGCAATAGCTGCATTATTATTACAATTTAACAAAAAACAATGGCTGGTGAACTTATAAGAAGGAAGCAAGACCTTTGAATTTCTCCTAATTTACTTTCAGTTTTACAGCTGTGGCTTTACCTCTTGGCTGATTTTAATTTCCACATAGTAAAGAGAAATACAGTATGCAATAAAAAAGCCTGTATCGATTTAATAAGATTATAATCTGGTGATAATTTTTGATTTACTTTTTTGAATATCAAAAGTAAGTATTAAAAGTAAAACAGCACTGATCGATGATGCTTTATTTTTTTTCTAGTCAGCTCTGATTAGTCAGTAGTCAGCAATAATAAGGAACATTAACATTAATATGAATTGATTTCATAAAAATCGGACTCTCTTGCTGTCAGGGTTCTGTCACTTCGACTTATTTTTTCTTGGTTTTCTGACAGAGCCTTGACACTGCCGTATTGTCTTTGTGTGAGCACACGGCTTCGAGTGTGTTCGAGTCATGCGCTCTCCTGTCTGTGTGACCTGTCTTGTGTGCGGGGCGTGGTGTTCAGATCCCGACACTTCGGTCTAGTTCAGTTTCAGTTTTGTGTCGGGCTTTGGACACTCATGCTCCATGTGTTTGTCTTCTGTTTTGAGCAGACGAGATGAGTTTTCACTCATCTCATCTTTTTCTGTGAGAGTCTTTCTTTTCTTTTTCGAGTTCTCTCGGGTTGCACACTTTGTTGTCTCTCTGTGTTCTGTGTAGCTTTCATGTCAGCTTGTGTTTTATTATAATATTAATAAAAGCCTTATCTTCTGCATCTCCGAGTCCTCACTCTTCCCTTCACCCTCAGTTTCCAAAAAATAAAATGTACTTGAGATTATCAAAGTAAAAATACTCTTGACCATTAATTTATCAAACATTATTTCAGGCTTTTTAATATGTGTGAAGTTGTCATCACAGCTGTATTATAGTGTTCTCTGTTAGACTGTGTGCTTTGCTGTGTCTCTAGCTGTGATGAACACTTTCTTTTGTCCCAGTGACAGACCTTCCTCTCAGCAGTGCACCTGATGAGTGATAAGTGTCCACTGAGTGTGCAATTCTCTCTGCACGTCCTGTTTGCCAATTATAGGAATTCATTAATACACACATGACACAGCTGTAGGACGTTTCTGAAGCATTTGAGGAAAGTTTTCGGGAGGGTCCGTTTTACATGCAAATTACTTACTTTAAATTATATATAGTATGTAAAATAAATATTATTTGGTTATTGTAGACTGATACAAAATGATTCTGTGCTGAATTAAATGCTACAGATTAAGTTTGTTCAGATAAGAATTTAAAAAACAAAGTAATATAGTACTATTATTCTATATTAGTACTTAATTTAAGCTTGTAGAAACTAAGGTGTAAATATCAACATAATTGTATTAAGTAAAACCTACTCAACTTTCTTATACTGGTTTTCCCAACATGCACCATGCAAGAAAAAATATTAAGATTGAATTTTCACCAATTTATCATTGCTTTTGTTGTTAGAAATAATAACTTTTTGTGACATATGGAGTTCATTTTCTACTCAAAATTAAAAATGATCAAATTGATCATACGAATATTGTAGCTATTGTGTCAAGTCAAGTCACCTTTATTTATATAGCGCTTTTTACAATGTAGATTGTTTCAAAGCAGCTTTACAGTGGTCACAGGAAAACAATAAAAACAAAGTTTGTTTGGCTGAACAGCAGCTCTAAAAGAGCAGCTGAATCAATACAATTGATGAATATTAAGTGTTAAGTTTCCCCAACTAAGCAAGACAGAGGCGACAGCGGCAAGGAACCAAAACTCCAGCAGGTGACGTAATTAATGAAGAACAGAATGGAGAAAAAACCTTGGGATAAACCAGGCTCAGTCGGGGGACCAGTTCTCCTCTGGCCAATAACCAAACAGTGCATGATTATTATATTGACAACAATTCAAATAGTAAATCCAGTTTGGTCCGGTTAGAGATGGGTTCATGATCGTCACAGGGGAGGGTTTAGTAGAATCACAGTCTCCGCAGACACTTCAGGGCAGTGCTGTGCTCGTGTCCAGGTGCAGGTCCTTCATCTGATCTGGATACGGCCCAGATCCGGCTGACCACGGTAACCTCGGAATAAACAGAGACCAATATCAGCGTATATGCCATTCTTCTTCTGATGTATCGAGTACATCAGGTGTTATGGGAATGTTCCCAGTTCCAGCTGACTTAAATTATGCAGCCTAACAATCATTTTACATGATTTGGATTTTAAAAAAATCTCTGTGTTTGGGTGGGTACCACATTACTTCTGTGATTTTTTTTTCTACACAATATCTACTGTACTGTTTACTTGGATGTTCTAAGTAAAGCATAGACTTTAAAAGCAGGGCTTAATTCAGTGTTATATCGTTCAAGTAAAATTAACTTGAACAGTAAACTTCAATTAAGTTTAAATTACCATACAAACTTTAACTGGCCAATTTAAAGTTATTTATTTTCTTTGTTAATTTTACTTAACTTAGTTAAGTAGATTTTACTTAATTCCATTTGTGACACTTATTTAAAAAATCTCAGTACAAAAACTGTACATGTAAAATGTGTACATTTTACTCATTGTCAAAGAACAATACTTATGTGCAATACTTATTTTACTTATGAATCAAAGCAACATTATTGACTGTAAAAATTGACGCTCTTGTATTAACTTAACAACAATCTCATTTTGAGTTTGTATTTTCGCATTACTTTGTTCATCATTCGTTCTCTTTACAACAGTAAATCAGTTTTTCTTGCTGACAGCAATGCAAATAGACAATGGTGTGAAAAAGTATTTTCCCCTGACATGATTTCTTTTGTTTTTGCGTGTTTGTAACACTTAAAATTTTCAGATCATTAAAATCATGTAGGTTTGGATTTTGTTTTCCCTTAATAATAACAACCTTTCTTTAAAAACTGCATTTTGTGTTTACTTTTGTCATCTTTGACTAATATTTAAATTAGATTAATGATCTGAAACATTTAAGTGTGACAAACATGCAAAAAGAATAGAAATCAGGAAGGGGGCACAATCTTTTAACACCACTCTGTCTCTGTGAAAATAGTACTGCACAATATGTACTAGTTGACACATTTCTACCATTGCACAGTACAGATACTCATCAAAAAATAATAAATCAGCTATCCACTCGCTGCCTTAAATCCCAGTGGGATTTTTCACTTCACCAGATCTGTATCATTATTATCATTCAGCACATGCAGAACTGGGATTGATTAATATCACCTCTGGTGACCAGGGAGGCATCTGAAGGCGACAGAGGGTGAAGGGATGTGAGTAAAAAAGCACTGACCGGAAAGTAAATTGCCTGAAATGTAATGCAATGTTGTCATATTGCTGATGTAGTGAGACAAGAAGTTTTAATTTCATTTGTCTGCAGTGATTATATTCAAGAACAATATGTCATGGTCATTAAGACTGTACCTGAAGACTAACCAATTTTAATTTGTTTTTATTTTTTTTATTTTTTAATAACAAACACTGTTCTACATGGATTATTCTAATGTAAAATGAAGGCTTTCGTGAAAACCTTTGCCCGCACATATGGATTGCCACAGTTGGGAATTTGTACTTGACATGCTGAGATTGAGCATTGCAGCTTCACCTGGTGAAATCCTTTAGAGCAGCTTCAGTTAGGACTGTGATCAATATTGTAGCCTATATGACATATGACCTGAAGAAGACATCAGCAGCTTTTAAGCTGTAGCAGCTGAGATCCTTAATGCCAGAGGTTCAGCAGGTTGCAGAGCAAGCAAGTGTCTGATTTCGGATATTGCAACCCATGTCCTTGACCAGGACATGTAGGCCCGATGTCTACGGCCTATATCGACACTATTCCAACCTAAATGCATCCTCCTAAGTGGAAAATTTGAGATGTTCTTCATTAATGGGCATACATGGGTCATGGCAAGGCATGGCCAAAAAAGTGTTTGTGTTCACAGCTTGCAGTGTGCGTGTTCACTACTAGCTGCTCCAAATGTGTGTGCACCAATTTTGATGGTTTAAATACAGAAGATAAATTCAAAGTATGGATTACGTAACGCCGCTGTTATGGATATCACACATTCTACTAAAGAACTTCAGCTTGCACTTAAGTATTTTCTGTTAAAGTATATTATTTCCATTGTAGCATCTGGACAGAAGCCCAAAACGATCGACCACACACCGATATATATTTGTTTATTTTAACCCATTAACTAAGGGCCCGTCCACACGGGAACGCGAATCACTGTAACCGCATAAATTTCCCATCGGATTGGCGTTGCATCCACACGGATCCGGCGTTCTGGGTGACTAAATCCGCTCTCTTTGGAGAACGGGTCCTAAAGTGGAAAGATCTGAGAACGACACCCTTGCGGTCTCGTGTGGACGGCCAATTCCGTATCTTTTGTGAGAACGATGATGTCATCACATCACGTGTCGGCTGCGTCACACGTAACAGCAACAACAGTAATGGCGGACTACATGATTGTGCTCGAGCTGCAGAAGCTACTAAGCCTACTAGCTTTATCTCAGCAAAATCTATTGCTTTTAGCTTTATTACAGAGAATAGATTTCTATTTTAGGAACCATATTAGGTTTTTTCGTCCATAGTTCTGCAATGTATTAAAAATTGCAACAAATCTGACTTTGACTACATATATTTAAGATTTTATTTCAAACAAGGGTGTTCAAACTTGGCAGGTTTGGTTCAAATAAAACAAACTCTAGTGTGATTGCTCTGTTAGTGCGGTTCATTTGACAGTATTTACCTTTTTGAAAATGTACTAAAGATTATTTTGAAAGTGTTGTATTGAATATGTCTAGTGAAAATAAATGAGAGCAAAAATTCAAGAACTGGTTTTTATTGGAAAATATAACAATTAAAAATAACCTGAAAAAACAGGTATAAAGTGCAGTAGTGCGCAAAACACAACATGTAGTGCAGGGCAAACAATATAAAATCAAGAATTACAGTGCAACAGGGCAGTCACTCCGTGTCATCTTGCAGCAGTGCACATCTGTAAATATTCAGCGCATTCAGCGCGCAAGGTTGTGCGCATGCTCAAATTACAGCGCCCCATACTGGTCTGGCATTTATACTACACCGTTCTCAGTCAATTTCAGTGTTCTCGTGTGGACCCTGAGATTTCTTGCGCCGACGCCGTGTTTACGGCATTTTTTTTTAGAACGAAGGGAAAAAAAGACCGGTTAGGGAATGCACCGTTCTCGTGTGGACGTGGCCTAAGACTTTAAGGCTCAGTGGCTCGGAAAGTCTGAGACCGGCCAGTTTTATGTTCCGTTTTATGTTCAGTTTTATGTTCCCCTGTGTCTTTTTGCCTCTTCCATGCCTAGTCTCTAAATGTTTCTCTCTGTATTCTTCAAATTATGTTGCATATTATGTTATGCTAAGATGCATCATAATATTTCTATCACCTTGTTGAGCCAAAGTCTGTCCAAATCCGACAAAGAAAACTTTCCCTCAACAAATTTACACCTCCGTGATTGGCTCCCCAGCCAAGAAAAGGCGTGCTCCTGTGTGTCTTTAAAAATACCTGACAATCTGTCACAAATACCTTTTAATGGCAGAACTCAGGAGCTTGTAACACCAACAATAACCGACAAAGGAATGAACAAACAGGCAGAATATATACACACACAGGAAATGAGGAAGCAAAACATGAACACAATCAAACCAATTAGACACTATAGAAACAAATGAATACCAACACAGACAACACAAGTCCACACAGTATGAGACAAGTTTAACACAATCATTCTCTACTCTCTTCTTTGTTTGTCCCTGCCTACTCCACTTCCCTCTTCACACTCCTGGCAACCTTACCCTCAGAGCAACCTCGTTTGAACTTCCCACGGATCCAACAATGGTTTCCTCAAGGATCGTCTCCTGCAAAACAAGGAAATGCTTTGAAGGCACGCATGTTTCAGAACATCGAACAAATGTAAAAAAAAAAAAGTGTGAATTGGGGATAGACACTCTCCTGAGACCTAATAACAGCTTCCAGCCAGTTCAGTCCAGTGGTGTCTGGGGGGTCTATTGGATGGTAATAGTTCTCTCCCATCCAGAACAGTGATTTCAACATAGCGTCGTCATAGGGAGTGACGGCGGTGAGCTCGCAGAAATCCAAGGTATAATTCATGAATTCCGAGCCTTTTCGAGCGATAGTGATGAAATGCTGACTGTAATCCATCTCATGGCATTAGTACTCCTTTGTACGAGACTGGCCTGATCCATTGTCCTGTCAGGTGTGTGGTGTGGGAGGATGAAGGAGAGGAGGGGAGCCGGAGTATCTGTGACTTAATAAAAAAAAATTTTTTTAAATTTAAATAGAAAATAAACAAGCACACTTGTGCAAAACAAGATATACATGTTCAATGGGATATAATGAGGAACACACCAATACACATCTAAACATTTGGGACGACGGATGAGGACTGAGGGAGACATGGGGGAATAAATACACAGGAGAAGATGAGATACAGGTGACAAGGCTTTTGAGTTATTGACGTGACAGCTGAGGCAAATGATACTGTGAAATACACAGAAGGAAACAGGAAAAGGGTGGAGACTAGACATGACTGTGACAACATTTTGATGGTCTCCAAGACTCAAAGAAAATGCTCTGTGGACTGATGAGATGAAAAATGAACTTTTTGGAAGGTGTGTCCCATTACATCTGGACCCATCCAACCTTAATCCTATTGAGATGCTGTGGCATGACCTTAAAAAGGCATGAAAACCCTCCAATGTGGCTGAATTACAACAATTCTGCAAACATGAGTCGGCCAAAATTCCTCCACATTTGTAAAAGACTCATTGCAAGTTATCGCGAACGCTTTATTGCAGTTGTTGCTGCTAAAGGCCCAACCAGTTATTAGGTCTGGGGGCAAGCACTTTTTCACATAGGGTCATGTAGGTTTGGATTTTGTTTCCCCTAAATAATAATAACTTTATTTAAAAACTGCATTTTGTGTTTACTTGTGTCATCTTTGACTAATATTTATATTTGTTTGATGATCTGAAACATTTAAGTGTGACAAACATACAAACATGCTTTTTCACAACACTGTATTTCCCTTTATGGTAGATTTATGTGGATATTTGATTAAAACACGTTGTGATTAAACATGTGCATAAATCCCGCTCCATTTGAGTTGATTGGCTACTGTTATGAATATGAGCTCCACGCTCCCCTCTCTGGCCACCGGAGGGAGCTCTCATATACTGACACACACTTACACATTACATTTCCCAGAAACCCACACACATTGGACTGATTGCACACACCAGCTGGACACCATCATGACTGTTTGTCACACCAGCTGTATACCATCACCTGGACTATAAAAGACTCCTTTATCCATGCACACACCACAAAGTCTTGATTAGCCGTGGTTGTCAATTCTGAGTGTTATGATTCCTGTCTGTTTGCCCGTGTTTGATCCTCTTCTGCCTGCCCCGACCTGTGCCTGGAATATCATTTGTGATTGATATCTGCCTGTCTTGACTACTCGCCTGGATTACCGTACCTGATTCTGTCTGCCTGCCTTTCTGACTCTTGCCTGGATTACCGATCATGAATACTCTCTGTTTGCCCTGACCTTCTGCCTGTACGACCATTCTTAATAAAGACAAGCAATTGGATCCCTGCATGTAAGTCACCTTTGTTACAGCTACACCATAATAAGTACTCTTTATTTTTCACAAGGTACCTTGTCTTTGTTTGCAGTCTTAGTGTCAGGTTGGGTGAGGGAAGATGCGGGGACTCATGCACAGAAGGAAAGCTTTTTTTATTTAATGAAAAAATAAAAACAAAATTCAAACAAAAACTACACAGAGGGGGGAAAAAACATAACAAAACTAGACTTGACTTGACAAGACTAGACTGGTCTGGACTGGACTAGATTGGATAGAATCCGACATGGCAAACGACCATTCAAAGACATAGAAATGACAAAGCAGCACAGGACAGCAAACAACAGGGGAATAAGTAGAAAACATGAGGCAGGGTAAATGAGGGAGAACAAGTGTGGCAATTTAAAATCAAACAATAATGAGGGAACAAGCGAGACAGGGTTACACAATGACAGGATACGAACATGCAGCCAATGCAAACGCGTAAAAGCCGCATGTCCACATGAAACAAGACAAGACAGCGCATAGCTATTGAGAACACAAACTGCACGACACACCAAACACAACATGAAAGCACGCGGACAAGAGAGCGCACGGCCCTAGTGAAGCTCGAAATAACGCGCACTCACATGACATGATAAAAGGATAAACAACACAGGATAAACACACGGAGCATGAATGTCCAAATCCCGGCACAAAACCAAAACTGAACGAACTGAACAAAACTGAAAGACCGAAGTGCTGGGTTCAAACATCACACCCCGCAGACAAGATGCTTCACAGACAGGAGAGCATGCAACTCAAGAATGCTCGACGCCGTGTGAAAACTAGACCGAAGTGGCAGAACCCTTACACTTGGTGCTTCGGACACTTCCTATAATTAGTGTCTCATAGGCCTCATAATTAACTTACCTTTGACCTCTCTTTAAAGTTTTTTTTGGCTTTTAGTATGACTGTTATCCTTTTATCTAGAAACTTGTGTGCGTTATATTAGCGTTCAAAATGTACAGTCTTTCACTACATCATTGATAATATTGATCAATGATGTTGTAGACATCACTCTGCACTTCAGCTTCAATCAAATGTTCTCTAGAATCTGAAGCACCTAGATTATAAACAGATGCTGAAGCTGCAGCTGAAATCAGTCAGTTGTTCACAGATTTACTGTTTTCTACATGGTAAACGGCTCACAGTCACTATATAGGGGATAGGGAGCTATTCATACAGTGTGGATATCTTTCCATTGTGAGAATGAAGTCTGGTTTGACTTTAGTGTCAGTGAACCACCACAGATCTGGTCTAGAGACATGACAGACTAGATCGGATCATATGATTGAGTTTTCGCAGAACAGAAAACATATCTTCCCATTTGAATTCTGCACAGAATGCTGTATTTTATTCAATTTATTCACATTTAAAAAATAGCTGCGACAGCAATTATTAGGATCAAGTGCTTTAAGACTTTTTAAGCATACTCATAGAAACGTATTATGTTTTATTTAGCAAGCATGTAATGACTTGGATCATAGATGGAAAAGACCATTTAAAGCCAATCCAGGCTTGCTGATCCTTGAATCACACAATTGTTTGTGTTGACTGTGTTTTTGTATTTCTCCATTCTGTTCTTTATTCATTCTGTCACCTGCTGGAGATATGTACAGAATAAATGCATTATATAAAATAATTTAAATTAAAGACCCTTCATAAAAAGTGGGACCAGTTTTGTGTGCTAATGTAAAAAGCAGAGAACCACTGTACTCAAGTGAAAACTCCAATTGAATCGTTTGTATCTGACAAACTACAAAAAAAAACCTAAAGAGCACCTACTAAACCTCTTTATTTGTAGCTTTCTGTTTGTTCAGTTCTGTTTTTACTTTGAAGCTCAGTTAAAGCAGTGTCTCTTTCTTTTAGCTCTCCTTTATGCCACCATCTTTGGTAATGTGACCACCATCTTCCAGCAAATGTATGCCAACACCAACCGCTACCATGAGATGTTAAACAGCGTGAGAGACTTCCTGAAGCTGTACCAGGTTCCCAAAGGCCTGAGTGAAAGGGTCATGGACTATATCGTCTCCACATGGTCCATGTCCAGAGGAATTGACACTGATAAGGTACTTGGCACAGAGTCTCACAGATTGATGATCTCAATCTTTATCCAGGGAGCTGATTTTCTTCATTCATTTCAAAAGTAATTTGTTCTGTATGTGCCATAACATCCGTAGCATGTGTGAATAATATCCCTCTAATGTTTAAGATCACAGTCTAACTTGCATGTTATGTAAGGCATTGAACAGCTTCTCAAAACTTCATGAATTATTAGTGAAAGGCTTGGACAACCTCCAGTTTTTGCTAATGTTCACGTGTGGGTTCACAAAGCAAAGGATGTGTATTTAATTGTTTTAAATATTTCTCTGCAGGTGTTGCAAATTTGTCCTAAAGACATGCGAGCAGACATCTGCGTTCATCTCAACAGGAAGGTGTTCAAAGAGCATCCGGCATTCCGTCTTGCCAGCGATGGCTGTTTGAGAGCCCTTGCCATGGAGTTTCAGACCATCCACTGCGCCCCGGGCGACCTCATCTACCACGCGGGCGAAAGCGTGGACAGCCTCTGCTTTGTGGTGTCAGGATCTTTGGAGGTCATCCAGGATGATGAAGTTGTTGCTATTTTAGGTGAGTACATTTCTACCAGTGTTCTCAGGTTCACTTGACCACAGCCTATCACAAAACATTATTATATTATATTTTTCTATTCTATTTACATTCACTTGAGGTGAATTTAAACCAAGAAGTGACTAGACCGAATGTGACAACCACATATGTTTGACATGCTTTTGTGGATGTTTGTTGGAACTATGGTTTTGGGAAATGCCAAATAGTTAGACTATGTTGGTAAGGATGAACATATTTGGATAATGATGCTTTTTGGAACCCCCTGGACAAATATCTGTAAAAATGTTACATCGAAATCAATTTACTTTGTAAAATATTGCCGTATTACTTTGGAGAACACAACCCCCCATTGGAAACCTATTTACATTTTTTATTCAATGCTCTGTGAATGTTTTTCTTGATTTGAAATAACTAGTCAGCATTTACAAGGATCTCACAAGCTCTTATACAACAAATCACAATTGCAGCTCAATGTTCATTTCCAGTTGGACATGAGGACAGTAATGACTCGCATTCATTGAGTAAATCAAGAACTGGTCCACTTTATTCAGGCAATGATGGTTATTACATGCACAACAATACGATAAAAAAGCTAATTCTAAAAATTAGACAATACAAGAAAATGTCATGTGTTTTTCATGAGATTTTAAATGACATGTTTTCACATTAAATTACTTTAAATTAACTGTCAGAATCCTGTTAAAGCTATTAACATGCAGAACGGGGCAAAAAACTACATGTGAGTTTTGCTTGAACCGATTCAGAAGAAATCCTGATAAAATAATGTTTTCATATGACTATGAAATTATAAAGGGAATAATACTGCTCTCAAAGTATTTTAGCACAATGAAGGAAGCAATTAGCACTTTTAGGGAAGTTCAAGAAGCATTGATGGCCACAAATGTCATGAAAATCCTTTGTCACTTTGTCAGGGTTGATGAAGCGATGAGCGATGACTCAGTAGTGTAGAGGAAGTAGCGGGCATTTACTTATAATAAAAATAAACAAAAATTCAAACAAAAACTACCCGAAGGGGAAAAACAAAACATGTCAACTAGACTGGAATAGACTCGGCAGGACTAGACTAGACTTGACTTCCTTGAGGAGAGAAGAAGGGAAAAATGACAGCAAACCAGCACAGGACAGCAAACAACAGGGGAATAAATAGAGAACATTAGGCAGGGTGAATGATGGAGAACAGGTGGGGAAAATCAAACCATAACGAGTGATCAAGACGTGCTTTACATGAACATGGACCTCATGCTACACGACAACTCGTCCAGATAAGAGCGTGCCCAGCTCAAGTGATGTCGAAACGGCGCGCACTTACAAGATATAGAACAAAAGACAAACACACAGAGCATTGGTGTCTCAATCCCGAAACACAAAACCGAAACAGGACTAGATACGGAAACGAACACCACACACCGCACATGGACAAAATGCGCATGGCTCGAGCGAGCTCCAAACCGTAGCTTTACTTGAGCCAGGGCCGTTCTGTCAGATGACTGAATTCGTCAGTCTATCTTTTTATTTTATTTTTTTTACTTATATAGCGCTTTTTACAATACAGATTGTTTCAAAGCAGCTTTACAGTGGTCACAGGAAAACATAAACAAAGTTTGGTTGGCTGAACGGCAGCCTTAAAAGAGCAGGCAAATTAATACAATTGATTAATTTTAAGTGTTAAGTTTTGATTATTGATTGATTGATAGTTTGATTATTATATTGATAATTCAAGTCCAACATTAAGTCCAACAAGTCCACCCGGTTCCGGCTGACCGAAATCCTAATTACATGATTTTTATTAAAAATGTATGTATAATGTGTTATGTGTATGCCAGGTTGAAGAGATGTGTTTTTAGTCTACATTTAAACTGACAGAATGTGTCTGCTTCCCGAACTGTATTGGGAAGACTGTTCCAGAGTTTAGGAGCTAAATAGGAAAAGGATCGCCCGCCAGCAGTTGACTTTGATATTCTAGGTATTATAAGCTGGTCAGTATTTTGGGATCGCAATAGACGTGAAGGACTATAATGTGTTAAGAGATCGCTCAAGTACTGTGGAGCTAAACCATTTAATGCTTTGTAAGTCATTAGCAAGATTTTAAAATGTATTCGGTGTTTAATAGGAAGCCAGTGCAGGTTTGACAGAACTGTGCTAATATGCTCATACTTCCTGGTTCTAGTAAGAACTCGAGCTGCTGCATTTTGGACCAGCTGGAATTTGTTTATTAAGCGTGCAGGGCAACCACCCAGTAGAGCATTACAATAATCTAGCCTTGAACTCATGAACGCATGAACTAACTTTTCCGCATTTGTCATTTGTTGATATGTCGCAATTTAGATATATTTTTAAGATGGAAGAATCTCTAAAAGTTCTCGGTGTACTGCTTCCAGCTGAATATTTCTCTTGAGTTCTGCTTTGTGAGTTTCCATTAAGCTCATATCTACTTTGATTGTGCCTGTGTAATGTAATTTCTTTCTTGGAATGACCAGAAGTACCATTACAGACAAAATATATAAAAGTTTGTCCATTTGTTATCAAGCAGCAGGTGAAAATCATAAGCCTCATCCAACAAAACCTGTCCCGGACCTTATCCTTACCCCACCACAATAGCAAAAAGAATTTCAGTGCATTTACTCACTGATGCGTAGTTATTGGCATCACTGTCTTTATGTCAGTTTTTCAGTCTGTTAGAAAGATTAAATAAGGTCAAGCATGAGCAATATAGCGATGCTTGTCTTACCAAATGCCACTAAGCTTAAAGTGGCAAAAGAGCCTCTCCGCACAGCAGATAAAGATCTGGCGTCCAGTGGGGGTCAAGTGTTGTGCTGAGATAAACATTCGCAGTGCTTTATGTGCGGGGCGGCAGGTCTCTAGAAGAGTGTCACTTTACTGGAGGTGTAAATCTGTCTTGCAGTGTTAGAAACAAAGCAGAGTCGTCTGTGAGGGTGAGATCTGCTCCAGCCTGAAGTGCAGTGGGAATGTGTTTTAAAGTTGAAGAATGTGAATATTGTATAAATAAAGCAAAGTGGAAGACGTGAATGAGTTGGTTTGCTTTTTCTGAAATAAGAAATTTTGAAAATATTGAGCAGTTTATTGTTATTCCAAAACGTTTTCTTTTTTCTGTGGAATACATGAGCATGAGAAAAGTATTGTAGCCCATTGTTCTGTCCACATCGAACAGAAACATTTATAGATCAAATGTCATGAAAATCATTCACTTCCAGCTGAATAAGAATCATTTTTTGTTCACTGTATGGACTTTAAGACAGTGCAGAATTTTCTCAGAAAATAAATGTCTTACAAATTTGGAACAAAGTGAGGCATTTATTTTTGGAATAAGTTATACCTGACGTGGTGTGGCACTGGTGGTCACTAGAAGTTTCAACATGATTTTAATCTGCATTTACGTTAGCAACATTTCAGTCAAATTCATAAAGTAGCAGTTTCTGTTGGTCAATACGACAAATTCACATGACTTCAACCCATGGCAAAATCTGCATGGTGTCACAATTTTGGTTGCTCAAGGGACACACAAAATGAAGATAAATCCAAATAGTCTTTATTAGATCCACAATATAATCCAAAAGTGAATGAAAGGTTGACAACCGAGGTGTAGACACCAAACAGAGAAACTTAAATTGACAGAGATAATGAACTAAATGAAAAGCAGCTGTGACATAGAATCTACAGACTGGCGGGAAACCAAGAACACAGAAACGTGTGACTGAAGATAAACCAAAAGTAAATGAAAATGAATTAGATAACAATCACAGTTGGTTTTTGCCTGCGAAAATTCACCAAGCAATGCTAGCGTTAAATATTTGCGCTGTCTGGGTCCCATTACAGTAACTGTCAATCTTACTTATATGCATGAATTTATTTAATGTTCCCTGAAATGACATTCTCAACCTGAGCAGTTTGTGCATATTGAGTTCATCCTGTGATCCATGAAAATGTGCACCTATATGCACGAATCCGGGACATTCCCTGATAGTATTAGAAAACCTAATGGAATCCATTCTTCAATGCCAACCTCTTTTTTTCTCTTAGGAAAGGGAGATGTGTTCGGGGATGTGTTCTGGAAAGAGGTGAATTTAGCTCAGGCGTGTGCAAACGTTCGCGCGCTGACCTACTGCGATCTTCACATCATCAAGCGCGATGCCTTGCAGAAGGTTCTGGAATTCTACAGCGCTTTCGCCGGACACTTCTCACGCAATCTGGTGCTCACCTACAACCTGAGGAGAAGGGTGAGTGCCAAGACCCCTTTACATCAAAAATAAAAATCGCTTAAACTCCAAAGTTTCAAACAAGTTTGATGAGAATTCTCTTGTTAAAGCACCTGAATATTTTAAATGTCACCCTAATTTAACACTGAATGGTTCATTATCTGACAAACTCATTAGGAGTTTGCTTTATAAGCATCTTTACACAACAGAGTTGAGGCTGCTCTGTGCCTGCTCAAAACTCAATGTAAAGACGCCATGCTCCATTAAGTCAGACTAAATTATGCCTATTCGGATCAACCTGAGCCACTTGTATCAAAGTGTAGTTTAATTAGGGATGAGCGAGTACAGCATTATCTATATCTGTATCTGTACTCGGACTGGGTGGGGCTTAACCCGGAAGTGGGCGGGATTTAACCCAGAAGTGGCATGGTTGTCTTGAAATGGGCGGGGCTTTAACAAGACTAAGGCATACTAAGGTATGTTATTTTAAATCATGCAATAGATATGGGTTGGGTCAGAAATTGTTATATTTATTGCTGATTAGAAAACTATTTACAGAAAAGCATCACCATTAAGCTTCAGATCAATGCTTTTGATCACGATAACAAGCGAACTATATACAGAACAAGTTTTGCAACAATGAATACAACACATGTGGTTGCAATTATGAAGAACTAATTGTTAATCATTATTTTTTGCGTGAAGTCAAAAAACTTATTGGAGCCAGCAGACAGTTAAAAAAAATCTGACAGCAAAAATAAAAAACAAACCTGAAGCTGAAGAAACCCTAAACGTTTATGGGAAAGACCCACGAACCTGAGTGACTGACGGAGAGACAGAGAGAGAAAGAGAGCTATTCTCTTCTCAGTGTTCTGTGTGTGAGTGAGCAGAGCAGGACACAGCAAATCTGTATGTGTAGGGGAGGGGCGCTGTGACTAGCCTATCACTGAACGCAGACACATGAGGATTTTTATTCAATCCGAGCACAGATATTGACTCGTATTACTCGTATGATACTCGTACTCGCCAAAAATGCTTTATCCATACCGGATACTCGTTTCAGCCGAGTATCCGGCTCAACTCTAGTTTTAATTGCTGTGTAAATGCATTTATGCCAGCATTCATTTGTCTGTGTAAAAACACCTACAGACCCGTCAGCCTTTTCAGAAGCGCTTCTGTGCCACCTTTGCGTTATAAATGTTACTCTATTACACTTCAGTTACTGAATTCACTAGTTTCACACATAAAACTCTGTAAACAATTTGCCAGATTTCCTGGTAAATACTCTGTAATGTATGTGGTGCAATGGATTTCCGTCTTTAAGATAGCAGTTATACAAAGCACCAAAATACTGGTAAAATCTGTTATGTCAGTTGTCGGAACTTACCTTTAAATTCTGCACTATTTTCTTCAACCACTCAAATGAGGAGAAGCTTTAGTTTCACATTTTTTGTCCAACTTGACATTTTTGACTTTTAAATGACTAAGATAAGGAGTCGTTCATGCAGAAGACTCATGATAATCAAGACATGCATAATATTATGTGCACTGCATATTACAGCACTGATGAATGGAAAAGAAAGTAAGTAGGCATTCTGTGAACTACACTTTGAAAATACGTGAGCCTTTACTGTATTCTTTTATATTTTGAATTTATCATTATAGATATCATCCATGGTGTGATGGGCCTTTATACCTTGTTCACAATCATCATAATAGTAATTTACTGGTTAAGTTGTGACTTCTCATCTTAGAAAAATTGCCTGACTAATTTACAGATATTTCTCCAAGGTCCTTTGTAAACTGTAAAAGTGATCGAACCTCTTTACTTTACTGCGTATCAGACTTTAATGCGTCCCAAACTCTCAAAGCTTTGTCATGTTTCACTCATTTAGTTATTATGTTTTCTTCTTTCTTTCCTCTTCTTGCTTTTGGGGAGTCTATTACTCTGCTCTTCCAAGAACGATTTGAGCGATTTTCCTTAATATCATATATGGTGTGGGTGAACGCTAGTTTTGTGTCAGAGTTTTTCAGCTACATTGAGGCAGGCTGGAGCCAGACTGCACACAGCTTTGTTTAAATTCTTGTCTTGTTTTTCTGTGTAAGCATTTTTTGCAGGGAAGTGATTATGAGCTGAAAGATCTATACCCTCTCACAGGCACAATCTCTATACCACTCCATCACTCGTGTGACTGTAAGGACAGTCATTGGCTCCGGTTGCTGAATGCATTGCTCTGCTGACCGTGTTTAAGTATTCATATTTTCAGATGTGTTCTTTTTAAAGGGATGGATCGCATAGAAATTAATATCTACTGATCCTCATGCCGTTCCAAATCTGTATGAATTTCTTTCTTCTTCTTAGGGTTATTATAGGTAAATATAGTTCAGCCATGAAACTCTAGAGGGCGCAGACTGCAAGTAATCACATCATTACCACATGACACGAGGTGATTGGCCTCTGCTGATCCTGCAACCAAAGAATGAGATGAGATTTCTTGATTAATGTTTAAATAGTCTGATTCAGCTTTTGCTGAAAGAGTCCCTCTGAACGCCTCCACCTCCCCCAGCTCCACCTGCTTACATCTGCTCACAGCAGTGAATCTGTGTTTCTATTAGCAGTAGCAAGTCCATACTTTCTCTGCAGCAGAATAGATCTAATCCGACAAATACATTAATATTGCCATATTTCTTTTTTTGCAATGAGAAAAAGAAATTTAATTACAGTAATACCTTGAGATACGAGCATAATCCATTCCAGGGTGTTACACGTAACTCGAAGTGTTTGCATCTAGAATCCTTTTTTCCCATAAGAAATAATAGAAAACAAATTAATTCGTTCCAGATCCGTAACAAAGGAAGAAAACATGTTTTTTTTTTTGGTACACACACACACACACACAAAATTATAGTACATGTATACAGTATAAGGATTCGTGTGAAATTCGCACCCAATATGTATCCATTTGAATCTCAGCCTGTTGTGAAAATTACTTTTTCAGCTTCTGATTTACATTAGTTTAAATTAATTTGTGACATGTAAATCTATATAAGTGCTTAGTTTCATAGATTTAAGATTAGATTGATCCAGGATTAGTTAAATTAAGACATTCAATTAGCTGTGATAAACGTGTCTTTACTGGCGCGAGACAAAACATTGGCACTTGCATACTTTAACATGCTTTTGGTTAAAACCGCTTAAACTTGCATTTTAGTCCGAGACTAACTTAAGTCTGGTCTGTGAAACTGGGGGTGAAATGTTCTAGAATAGTAACAGCCATCATTGTTAATGTATGATTTTGCTTCAGTTCATAATTCAGAGTTAAAATTGTATAATTAAGCTTAAAGACATTTGTTGATCGTGTGCAATATGGAGAGGAACGAAGAGATGCAGGGACAGAACTGACTTTGTAAACTAAACCAAACATTTTAAATATAAAACAAAATGGTACATTCTCTTGTGCAAAATTCAGAAACATGGAGCAAGGAAACGGCATTCACACACTTAACAACGTCAACAACCGACAAAGTCATGAGAACACAGGAGGGTATTTATTACTAGTGGAGATGGGAAACACCTGACGAGACTAACAAGGGCAGTGATGAGCGAGACTCACACAGAAAGGACCCGGAAGTGAAACAACATGACATGACTGTGACAGGAAGTGACAAATTACACACCAGACAGGAAGTGCACGAAAGACACAACAGACCGGAAGTGCAAGAACTTGACATTAAGTCAAGTCAAGTCACCTTTATTTATATAGCGCTTTTTACAATGTAGATTGTTTCAAAGCAGCTTTACAGGAAAAACAATATAAACAAAGTTTGTTTGGCTGAACAGAAGCCCCAAAAGAGCAGGCGAATCAATACAATTGATGAATTTTAAGTGTTAAGTTTCCCCAACTGAGCAAGCCATAGGCGACAGCGGCAAGGAACCAAAACTCCGGCAGGTGACGTAACGAATGAAGAATAGAATGGAGAAAAAACCTTGGGAGAAACCAGGCTCAGTTGGGGGACCAGTTCTAATCTGGCCAACAGCCAAACAGTACATGATTATTATACAACAATTCAAGTCCAATTTGGTCCGGTTAGAGATGGGTTCATGATCGTCACAGGGGAGGGTCCAGTAGAGTCACGGTCTCCGCAGACACCCCAGGGCAGTGCTGTGCTCGTGTCCAGGTCCTTCATCTGATCTGGATACGACCCGGATCCAGCTGCCCACGGTAACCTCGGAATAAACAGAGACCAATATCAGCGTAGATGCCATTCTTCTTCTGATGTATCGAGTACATCAGGTGTTATGGGAATGTTCCCGGTTCTGGCTTATCTAAATTATGCAGCCTAACAATCATTTTACATGATTTGGATTAAAAATGTATGTATAATGTGTTATGTGTATGCCAGGTTGAAAAGATGTGTTTTTAGTCTACATTTAAACTGACAGAGTGTGTCTGCTTCCCGAACTGTAATAGGAAGACTGTTCCAGAGTTTAGGAGCTAAATAGGAAAAGGATCAACCGCCAGCAGTTCACTTTTATATTCTAGGTATTATAAGCTGGTCAGTATTTTGGGATCACAATAGACGTGAAGGACTATAATGTGTTAAGAGATCGCTCAAGTACTGTGGAGCTAAACCATTTAATGCTTTGTAAGTAATTAGCAAGATTTTAAAATGTATTCGGTGTTTAATAGGAAGCCAGTGCAGGTTTGACAGAACTGGGCTAATATGCTCATACTTCCTGGTTCTAGTAAGAACTCGAGCTGCTGCATTTTGGACCAGCTGGAATTTGTTTATTAAGCGTGCAGAGCAACCACCAAGTAAAGCATTACAATAATCTAGCCTTGAACTCATGAACGCATGAACTAACTTTTCCGCATTTGTCTTAGATAGCATATGTCGCAATTTAGATATATTTTTAAGATGGAAGAACGCCGTTTTACAGATGCTAGAAACATGGCTTTCAAATGAAAGATTGGTATCAAAGAGCACACCCAGGTTTCTAACTGACGACGAAGACTTGACAGAGCAGCCATCGAGTGTTAGGCAGTAGTCTAGATTATTATGTGCCGAACTTTTTGGTCTAATAATTAGAATCTCTGTTTTTTCAGAATTTAGCAGTAGAAAGTTATTAGTCATCCAATTTTTTATATCGGTTATGCATTCTGTTAATTTAGTGAATTTGTTCGTTTCATCAGGATGAGAAGAAATATAGAGCTGAGTATCATCAGCGTAACAATGAAAGCTAATGCCATGCTTCCTAATAACTGCAACCAAAGGAAGCATGTACAGGGTGAAAAGCAATGGTCCTAGTACTGAACCTTGAGGAACTCCATACTGAACCCGTGACCGATATGACATCTCCTCATTTAATGCTACAAACTGATAACGCTCAGATAAGTATGACTTGAACCAGGCTAATGCAACTCCACTAATGCCAACATAATTTTCAAGTCTATTCAGAAGGATTTTGTGGTCAATTGTATCAAATGCAGCACTAAGGTCCAGTAACACTAACAGAGAGATACAACCACGATCGGATGATAAGAGCAAATCATTTGTAACTCTAATGAGAGCAGTCTCAGTACTATGTCTAAATCCTGACTGGAAATCCTCGTAGATGCTGTTTCTTTCTAGAAAGGAACATAGTTGTAAAGATATTGCCTTTTCTAGAATCTTTGACAAGAAAGGTAGATTCGATATCGGCCTGTAATTAACTAATTCTGTAGGATCAAGTTGTGGTTTTTTAATAAGCGGTTTAATTACAGCCAGCTTAAAGGTTTTTTGGTACGTATCCTAATGACAAAGAAGAATTAATAATATTAAGAATAGGATCTATGATTTCTGGAAGCATCTCTTTCAGTAGCTTAGTCGGTATTGGGTCTAGCATACATGTTGTTGATTTTGATGATTTAACGAGTTTAGACAATTCTTCCTCCCCAATAGCAATGAAGGATTGGAATTTTTCTTCAGGGACACTAAAATGTACTGTATTTTGGAATATTGTAGTAGATTGTTGCATGTTTATTATTTTCTCTCTAATATTATTAATTTTGCAAGTAAAGAAGTCCATGAAGTCATTAGTGCTGTGCTGATTTAAAGCATCTGGGGTTGAGGCTTTATTTCTTGTTAATTTAGTCACTGTATCAAATAAATACCTAGGGTTGTATTTGTTTTCTTCTAAGAGGGTAGAAAAGTAAGTAGATCTAGCTGATCTTAAGGCCTTTCTGAATGCAATAGAGCTGTCTTTCCATGAAATGCGAAAAACCTCTAGCTTAGTTTTTTTCCAGCTCTGTATGGTGCCCTGGTGGCCTGTATAGAATAGCCAGCACAAAAGTTAAACAGGAATTATTACTTGCACTAGATAATTTTACATTGAGGACCATCACTTCAAAAGAATTATATTTCAAGTTAGACCTTTGAGCAGTACTGATGGTGTTACTATAAATTACAGCAACACCTCCTCCTTTACCTTTCAGACGAGGCTCATGTTTAATACAGTAATCTTGAGGGGTGGACTCATTTAAAGTAATATAATCGTCTGGTTTTAGCCAAGTTTCTGTCAAACACAGCACATCTAGTTTATGATCTGTAATCATATCATTTACAATAAGTGCTTTTGAGGAAAGGGATCGTATATTCAGTAACCCAAGCTTTATCATTTGTTCATTTGTGTTATATCCGTTCTTAGCTGTTTGTAAATCAATTACATTTTTACTCTTAAACGATTTTGAGAGATTTTTGTATTTGCTAATTCGGGGAACAGACACAATCTCTATAGGATGATATCTAGGTGAAAGAGTCTCTATGTGTTGGAATTTATCTGACCTCTGTGACGTGAGACAGCTAACAGACGGTCGGTTTAGCCAGTTTGTCTACTTCCTGACCTGGACCCCAGTTAGTCAAGGTTTAGCTCTAAGACTATATGCCAAATTACTAGAGAGAAGAGCGGCACCATCCCAGGTGGGATGAATACCATCTCTTTTCAACAGGTCAGGTCTGCCCCAAAAACTTTTCCAATTGTCTATGAACCCTATGTTATTCTGAAGGCACCACTTAGACATCCAGCCATTGAGTGAGGATAATCTGCTAAGCATCTCATCACTCCTGCGCATAGGAAGAGGGCCAGAGCAAATTACTGACAGGAAGTGACACATGACACACAGGAAGTGCACAAATGACACACCAGACAGGACTGCGGGTAACAACATTATAGGGATTATTACTTTTTTTTTAAATGTAAAAACAAATATCATTATTGTTTTTGTGAGGTTGGGTTTTTCCAATGACACAATCGATGTCATCAATCAGTCAGTTCAGTAACACTTTCATTCAACACATACATTCTGCTGATTATAAGTAACTGCATGTAAACTTATTATACTAACCTTAACCATAACCTAACAGTCTACTAATACTCTAATGAGAGTGAGTTGACATGTAGCTGCCAAGTTACTTATAGTCAGTAGAATGTCTAAAATGGACCATCAAAATAAAGTGAAACCGTCAATTCTGTCTTCTATAGGCATGAAGGGGATCACTGACAGTTGAGTTCGTTTGCAATTTTGCTTGGGTTTGTCATATAAACCCATATAAACTCAATTTAAACCCAGCCCCCTTCAGGCTTGCTGACATTTCAAGGTCATTCCGGCATTGAAGTAATGATATTGATCAGATGATAAATCAGAGGTGAGCCAACAGCATGAAAGAGTAAAGAATGATTGGTTGTTTCTTTGGTCTCTCAGGTCTGATATTGTAGGTGCGATGAAATCTCTAAGGCTCTCGGTTCTCACACGGAAGGGCCGAAGCAATCTCAGTGTGTGTGCATGCTTCAGTGATTGCATGGCTGTCATCAGAGTAATGGCCTTTTTGTTTAGGGGAGATTTTGGAGTAAGCTGCTCTGTGTATCTTCTGTATTATCCAGGTACAGCCTAATCAGATCCAGCTCACTGTACTAATGCTCAAATCTTAAGTGTGGCCCTGCTCTCCGTGTGAGTGCAGGATGAAGAGAGAGACAGAGGCAAAGATTAGATAGTCATGATCAAAGTCAGCCGTTCAATTTTGTGATGGTCCAAAAATGGCCATATAGAGTCAAGAATTAGTGCAGCACAAAGTCAAACTGACCTTCGGAGAACGGAAAATAGAAACCTGATACAGAAGTATCTTCATCATCAACCCCCTCTCTTTCAGCCCCTGCCTCCCTCTCTCCCTCCCTCTGTCTGTCTATCTATCTATAGGGGGGCTGGTAGTTTTCAGCTTATAATGACAGAATTTTCCATCAGGGCGAACTTTAAGCAGAGCATCCTGACAGTTGCATGTTGGGGACGCTTGAAGCTCTCCGTCACCGGTCAGTGGTATTGATTGTGTTCTGGAATGGACAGATCCGTATCCTTCAACGTCCTCTGGATGGAGGCGGCACACTGCAGAGATCTGTGCACTGAACGCTGGTATTGATCACAGTAACAGCTGCTTATCACACTGTGAGCTTTTAATCCAGACACATCTCTCTTCCATTTCACATTCTTTGCTGCTTTACTGATTTCCCATTTCTCTTTTCACAATATATTTCCTTTTATTTCTATTTTTATCTTCACTGGTATTACAGTTCTATCTCCACAGAGTCTTTATTTGTGTCCTCCTCCTTTTTCCTGCTCCTGTCTGTCTCTCTTGTATCTTCGATCTGTAGCTACAAGTGTGATTACTGTTTATGATAATTAAACTGAAACACTGTTCTCAGAAGTCCTCATTTCGTTTAATTAGGTCACATACAACCCTGGGGAAAGTATCTAGTCTCTTATTTGCCCACAAAAAGTGCTGAATGATGTTGAAACAGTTTGGGCGAGTGGCTGTTTAAATTAGATTACATAAGTGTGTTCAGCTTGTGAATTGATCCTGCTCTTAGTCAGGTTAGGAAACTATCTCTAGCATGTCATTTTATGATAAATGAGTCCGACAATTTATTTCACCTTCATCACATAGAGGTCAAAGACCTGTCTGTAGCAGCATTATTTTCATGCTTTATATTTCTATAGCATTTTCTTTACTTGCTTCATGCAAATACATTAGTGTAGAAAAAAAAACTAATTATTCTGAGCTTTTTTTTTTAAAGAATTCCTGAAGACACTCATGATTATGCGCATTGCATTAGTTAACACAGGGTATTTGCATGTTATGCACAGTATCCAAATACCATTTATTATACCAAAGAGCTGTAGTAGAGGTAGTGAATAATTTAAGTAAAAAATATAACCTGTTGATTATATAAAAAACTCATGTAAACTGTAGGAAGAAAAACCCCCACCAGAAATCCTTTTCTTCAGGTGCGTAGAGCCTTGAGAATGAGCAGAAGAGTGGCTGGCTGCTCACTGAATCCAATAAAGACTGAAGAGGTCTAGTAAAACGTTATTTTTATTTTATACGTTACAACGTGCAAAGTGCATGTGAAATAAAAACAAGAAAACACGTGTTTCAGCATGCTGCCATCTACAGTACTCGCTTTGCAGCAGATATTCACCCTTTATTAAATAGATTAGTAATTAAGGGTAATCAACTGAATCTAATCATCACAGGTAGAACTCAAGCACAAGTGGATTTATAAGAAAATTTAGTGATTGACAAACAAGACAAAATATAGAAAAAAATTCAAATACATCAAATAAAGAAATCCAACAAAGTACATACATACAAATATATATATACATACAGTGGAGCTCGGTTATGTCGATGGCCTCTGGGGTTGCAAAAAAGCATTGAGAACCCATATATCATATATATCCGATTTTCCCACATATAACCCGCAAAAGCAGATAATCCGCACACTCATATAGCCCGCAGGTTTTGTGTAAAACAAAAATCGTTGGCATAACCCGCACCCATAGATTGATAAACTTTTTTGTGTAAGATCACATTTCGAATTTCGAATGTTGCTCGCATGATGTCAATTATCATAACTGTTCAGGCTCGGTACACAGTGCTTGTGCACGAAATTCACACAATAAGAAAACAAACACAAGTCAGAATCAGAAGAAAGATTTGTTTGATGAAGCGATCGGCATTAATCTAAAAAAAATGTACATACACTGTACTGTGTATATGTTTGCTAACAACAAAAGGCATATGTAAAACCACTACAATAAAAAACACCTTCGATTCTTGATACAAACCTTTAATTATATTCTCCAACAATGCAAACACAAAGATTGCTCACAAAATCACAAAAAAACGTTTGGGATGCTACAGCGTGTTATCCCTCAGACGAAATCAACGACAGGGAGGGAACCGTGAGCGGACCGCGATCCACATGCAATGCAAACTCAGCGCATGCGCAGTGAACTAGGTACGCTGTGAATTGGTCACGAAATAACCCGAATTTATCCCTTTTTTTTGCTCGATTTCGGCAACATAACAGAATCGACATGACCCACAAGAAAATGCTAAGACAAATAGGGAGTTTGGTGGTTCCACTTTAAAATCATCAGTCAACATAATAGTATTGGCGAGTAAACCGTGAGTTAAGATAAGAACTCCACTGTATGTAAATATATATAGAAAAATAAACACTCACCTAAAGGATTATTAGGAACACTAATACTGTGTTTGACCCCCCCCCCCCTTTCACCTTCAGAACTGCCTTAATTCTACATGGCATTGATTCAACAAAGTGCTGAAAGTATTCTTTAGAAATCTTGGCCCATATTGATAAGAAAGCATCTTGCAGTTGATGGAGATTTCCCGTTCCACCACATACCAAAGATGCTCTATTGGGTTGAGATCTGGTGACTGTGGGGCCATTTTAGTTCAGTGAACTCATTGTCATGTTCAAGAAAGCAACTTGAAATAACTCAAGCTTTGTGACATCAGAGGATGGGTACATGCTGGTCATGAAGGGATGGACATGGTCAAAAACAATGCTCAGGCAGGTCATGGCATTTAAATGATGCCCAATTGGCACTAAGGGGCCTAAAGTGTGCCAAGAAAACATCCTCCACACCATTACACCACCACCACCAGCCTGCACAGTGGTAACATGGCATGATGGATCCATGTTCTCATTCTGTTTACGCCAAATTCTGACTCTACCATCTGAATGTCCCAACAGAAATCGAGACTCATCAGACCAGGCAACATTTTCCCAGTCTTCAACTGTCCAATTTTGGTGAGCTCGTGCAAATTGTAGCCTCTTTTTCCTATTTGTAGTGGAGATGAGTGGCACCCGGTGGGGTCTTCTGCTGTTGTAGCCCATCCGCCTCAAGGTTGTGCGTGTTGTGGCTTCACAAATGCTTTGCAGCAAACCTCGGTTGTAACGAGTGGTTATTTCAGTCAAAGTTGCTCTTCTATCATCTTGAATCAGTCGGCCCATGACCTCTGACTTCTTGCATCAAGAAGGCATTTTCTCCCACAGGACTGCCGCATACTGGATGTTTTTCACTTTTCACAGCATTCTTTGTAAACCTTAGAAATGGTTGTGCGTGAAAATCCCAGTAACTGAGCAGATTGTGAAATATTCAGACCGGTCCGTCTGACACCAACAACCATGCCATGTTAAAAATTGCTTAAATTTTCACCTTTCTTTCCCATTCTGACATTCAGTTTGGAGTTCAGGAGATTGTCTTGACCAGGACCAGGCACTAAATGCATTGAAGCAACTGCCATGTGATTGGTTGATTAAATAATTGCACTAATGAGCAATTGAACAGGTGGTCCTAATATCCTTTAGGTAAATATATATATATATATATATATATATATATATATATACCGTATTTTCCCGCATATATCCCGCGGATTATACCAGATTTTACAAACCCCGCAGGGGGGGTGCGGGATATATAAGGGTGCAGACTATATCGCCATTTTTTTACACGTAATAATATTTCAATATAAAAAAAATTGCGGTATTTTCTTTCTGTTTTTCTTTCATGCACGGGTTGTCTGGCCTCTGTACTGTCAGTCTTACAGCTGGCTCTGATAGGCTTTCTGACCTGTCAATCATGCAAGACGACGTGATTGGCTGTGCTGCCATGATAGCGTGCTCTTCTCATCCGATCAACACGCTTTCAGGGGGACGAGCAAAGGGACGAGCACAGCGCAGCGCGGAGAGGGAGAGACTACTTTGCTCTTTCTTTTTCTTCTGATTTTGACTTGTTTGTTTTCTTATTGTGTGAATTTCACGCACAAGCACTGTGTACCGAGCCTGAACAGTTATAATAATTGACATCATGCGAGCAACATTCGAAATTCGAATCGTGAACTTTGACAAAAAAAATTCATCATGGGTGCGGGATATCTGAGGGTGCGGATTATACCAACAATTTTTTACACAAACCCCCAAAACCCGCGGGATATATGAGGGTGCGGATTATCTGCGTCTGCGGATTATATGCGGGAAAATACGATATATATATATATATATATATATATATATATACACACACATACAATTTTATAAGCAGAAAATTCTCAACCAAAATAGATGTCCCTTCAGAGTTTAACAGAGATTTCCTGAACTGTTGGAGCAGCTCATTTTTGAGCCATGCATTTGATTCCTGTCACATCTGGTAATAACAGCCTTTAAAGTCATTTGACTATTGATCATCATGAGCAATAAATTGTCCCTAGTCACCTTCACTGGAGAGAGTAAATGAACATGAAAACGTTTTTGAAGCGCTGATGACATAACAGCCGAATACATTTCCAGACTCAAGGGAGTTTGTGCTGGAGGTGCAATGATCTAACCGAGTCAGAAATACCTTCTTGTAATGTCTTAAAGAAATAGTTGGAAAATTCATACTTGGGGTCAACGGACGTTACACAAAAAGCTGAATTTAATACAATGTACACTTGTTCTCTACAGATAAACAAAAGTGTAGACACAATTAGCCAGAAAAAGTATAAAGATGTTTTAAGAAAACAGCTTTATGATCATAAACATTTTTGTGCTTTGTGCCAGGCATTGGTTGAGGTTAAAGATTTCTCAGTGAAACCAATAGGTTAATAAACAGACGCTAAAGGGCACTTTTGTCATCTGTATACTGACACACATTTGTCTTGGACGTGCAGCAAAGAAGCAAATAATGTTTTTCATGTTATTTCATGAAAAGTAAGTCATTCTAGCTTTCAGCTTCATCTGCACGTCTAAAACACTTCCATTGTTGTTTTCAGACTTGGACAATAAACTATGGACCCCTCTAACCTCCAAAACTCATTATCTTTAGCTTTGACACAAAAAGCAGAAAAATGACTCTCCTGAATATTGTCCACCTCCAGTCCAGAGATGCTCCCACCACACATCTCACCGTCATCCGTCTGACCTGATCGAAAATCCATTTATTTTACACGTTACAATGCGTCTAAATGGCTTCATCAGGAAGCAGACACATGTGCCTGTGCAAGTAAACAAAGTATTCTGTGAACAGGACCGAATTAATGAACCAACATCATTAACGCGTTAGGACAGCTTCCGCATGCATGAACATTTTGCATGTAATTAGGTTTGCAAAAAAACATTTTCCAGTTCTAAACGGCCTGTTTTACATTTAAATGTAGTCCAACACCTTTAGTGATCAATCTAACTGAAACAAGACAAACAAAACTAAATAGTCTCTGCTGGAGATTAGCAGAATAACAGGAATAATCTAACAACAATCGGATGAGAAAGTAATTGAGGCATACGATTAATTGTGAACTACTGCCAAACAAGGACATCCATGAATCTTAGCACATCACATTTGTGAGTCAACAGTTATAAGTAGGTAGCAATAATCAAAGTACAGTAATACCTCGGTTTACGAGTGACTCAGTATACGAGCAAATTGGTGTACGAGCATTGTAACGGTGTGCGAGAAAAATATTCCCTCGAGAAGGAACCTGTCTGGTTATTAAAAGTAACGTTACAATGTAGTGAAATATATAAGCAGTAACACCCCCCCCTCCCCTCTCCCCCCCCCCTCTCCTCTCCTCTCCATGTTACAGTAAATTGTCAAGTATTTCTTAGAGTTTAGAGTTTGTCAATTATTAATTAGTATTTATATGAGATCTTATTGGTTAAAATTTTAAATGTAATTAATAGGTTAAAACCCCCAAAATATTTAAAATGGGCATTTATGGTCATGTGGAACGAATCAAGTGATTTTTAGTGCATTCTTATGGGGAAAATTGTTTTGGTGTACGAGAATTTTGGGTTACGAGCTCGCTCTTGGAACGAATTAAACTCGTAACCCGAGGTATTACTGTATATACAATAAATTAAATTTTCCAACATAAAGCAGAAATATAGCGATCTTGGTTTCATTACGCCTCCAGGTTCTTTCATAAATAAAAACACAAGAGATCCCAAGGTATGGAAAGCTGTTGTCCACCATTTTTTATGAACACAGCATGAAATATCTGCTGGATCTGCTAGTCCTCATCCATTTTCATGTTCACTTAAAAACATTATCTACTAGAAGCAAGGTGAACCGCATGACGACAACAACAAATGACAAAGTGATAAACATGAACTGCGGATAACAAGACAAGAAACATGACAAGAAACCAGGAAACATGACTATGACATATTTTAAAACAAAAGACTCGAAAACATGAGCAAAACCAAAACAGATGTCAGATTTTTCATTATACTTTATAGTAGATGTTGTAGCAGTGATTGATTTTTTTTTTTAACCCAGGCAAGAAAAAACGCACCTCTGGCCAGTGTTGAGGAAAGTTACTTTAAAAATGTATGCATTACAATATTGTGCTACTCCCTTTAAAAGGAACTCATTTTGTTTAAGAAAATGAATGCGTAAGGTTACTTTTGGGTTACTTTTTTTCACCTGGGCCAGGCTTTTCTTTTTCTTTCTTTTTTATGTTTTATTTTTGGGTACATGCAAAGGCTCTTTCACATCAAAATATAAGGCTGAAGTAATAATGCTAAAGTCAAGTCAGCTTTTTTCTATACCACTTTTTACAATAGAAATTTTCAAAGCAGCTTTACAGAGATAACAGAAAAATAATTCCAAAAAGTTTGATTTGGCTGTACTGCAGCTCTAGAAGAACCAATCAAAGTCAAAGTCATCTTTATTGTCAATTCTGCCTTAAATACAGAGAATTGAAATTGAAGAGGCTGTGCGATGGGTGGATGGGGTCTCTAGCATTGAAGGCTTTGCCGGAGAGGCGGGTGTTATAAATGTCCTGGAGGGGTGGGAGAGTGAGAGACACCGACGATCTTCTCAGCTGCTCTCACTATGCGCTGAAGTGCTTTTCGGCAGGACGCGATGCAGGCGACATACCACACAGTGATGCAGCTGGTCAGAATGCTCTTGATGGTGCCTCTGTAGAAGGTGCTCTTCTCAATTTACGGAGAAAGTAGAGTCGCTGCTGTGATTTCTTGGTCAGTGCTGTGGTGTTGGCGGTCCAGGAGAGGTCTTCAGTCATATGTACACCCAGAAATTTGGTGCTCCTCACCCTTTCCACGGTCGCATCGTTGATGGTCAGAGGAGCGTGCTGGGTGTGCATTCTTCTGAAGTCAACAACAATTTCCTTCGTCTTCTCCACGTTCAGAGAGAGATTGCTGTCACCGCACCACCTGGCCAGGTGACTCACCTCGTTCCTGAAGTTTGTCTCATCACCGTTGTTAATGAGACCAACTACAATCGTGTCATCCGCAAATTTGATGAAGAGATTGCTGTTGTGTATGGGTGAGCAGTCATGTGTTAGCAGAGTGAAGAGGAGTGGGCTCAACACACACCCTTGAGGGGCTCCAGTGTTCATGACTAGCCGCTCAAAGCACTTCATAGGGATGGGAGTAAGTGCAACTAGGCGGTAGTCATTGAAGCAAGATGGAGATGATTTCTTAGGGACTGGAATGATGGTGGTTTCTTTGAAGCATGTGTGGATAACAGCTTGTCTCAGTGAGATGTTGAAGATGTCTGTGAAGACATCAGTGAGTTCCTCTGCAGTCTCTCAATACATGTTCAGGAATGTTGTCAGGACCCGGAGCTTTGCGTGGGTTGACCCTGCTGAGGGATCTTCTCACGCTGTCCCTGGGAAGTGTCAATGTCTGGTCATCGGTAGGAGGTGGGGTCTTCTGTGCTGTGGTGCTGTTGTGTGCTTCAAAGCGAGCAAAGAAAGTGTTCAGCTCATTCAGCAGGGAGGGGGTGCTGTCACACGTCCATGCAGGGGGTCTGTAGTCCGTGAGGGTCTGAATCCCCTGCCACAGGCTCCTTGTGTCTCTGCTGTCGCTGAAACGCTGTTCTATCCTCATGGAGTACTGTCTCCTAGCCTTCCTGATGCTGCGTGACAGGTTGGCCCAGCTGTCCTCAGGCCCATCTCATCTCCAGCTCTGAAGGCAGCGTTACGCGTCTTCAGAAGTCTGTAGACATTCCCTGTCAGCCATGGTTTTTGGTTGGGCCAGACGGTGATGGACTCTGTGACTCAATGCACTTGATGTTGTAAGAAGTAACAGTCTCTGAGTACTCCTGAAGGTCTATGGTGTTACGGTAGGTTGCAGCCTGTTTAAACACGTCCCAGTCTGTGGTGTCGAAACAGTCTTGAAGTGTCTCTGATGACCCTTCTGGCCAGACTTGTATTTGCTTCTGGACTGGTTTGGTGACTTTCACGAGTGTCTGTATGCTGGCAGACAGTGATATGATCTGAAGCACCAAGGTAAAGGAGGGGAAGGGCTTTGTAAGCTCCTCTCTGTGTGGTGTACACAAGGTCCAGAGTGTGGTTTTCTCGTGTAAGGAAGTCAATGTGCTAGTGAATTTTTGGAAGCACACTCTTTAAGTCTGCATAGTTGAAATCTCTAGCCAAGATGAGAAAAGCATCTGGGTGGGCTGTGCTGCTCGCTAATGTGTTGGTAAAGATTATTCAGTTCCTCACTCCTGTTGTTGTTGTTGTTGATCCATAATATTGCAGAATATTAAGTGTTATGTGTCCCCAACTAAGCAAGCCAGAGGCAACAGTGCCAAGTAACCAAAACTCCAGCAGGTGACGGAATAAAGTGTTAGTAAGTGTTCAGTGGAGCTAAAAAAATCCTTTCAGCCACTGCTCTTCTGGATCACAGGAGAAGAAAGTGAATCGGTCAATAAAGTGAGATTACATGCTTACAAATATTTGTTTTATTTAACACATTGATTAGTTATTTTAACTGAGGTTTGCGATTATTCTGATTTTGCATTCGACAGATTTTATTCATTTTGTGGAATACCAAATCTGTTTTTTTGCAAGTGACATGAGTGATGCTAACATTTAGTCATCAATAATCATCATGTTCACACACAACTCCTCTGCACATTTCTCTCAAGTTGAGGACTGTCACCCTTGATCCTGTCTTTCTGTGTATTTGTCATTTCCCTGTCACTAAGGTCATGGGTTCACTTCCTGTTCCCTTCCGGGCCTTTCCAGAACCTTCCACACCTGTCTTGTGTCTATTAGCTCGTCAGTGTCTCCAGGTGTGTCTCTTGTCCTTGTCTTTATAAGCCCTCTTGTCTGTCTTGGTCTTTGTCAGTTGTGAACGTGACTTTGTTCTGTGTCCCTGCAGTAGTAAGTTTATGTGTGTGGATGCAATATTCCTAGTGTTCTTAGTTCTTCAGGTTCCTTTCATGTGCCGTTTATGGTCTATTTAAAGTGTTTTGTTTCTTTTTGAATAAAGAGAGTTTCAGTTTTAGAACCTGTTGCTCCTTGTCCATCCTCTCCGCATCGCACATGTTCCTGCTCTCCGTAGTGTTACACGGACAGGATAGCTGCCAGTCAATAAACAGGAAAACAGAGTAACTTGTGTTACTTAACTGTTTTTGTTAAAATTTAAAGCAGTGCATTACTTTACTTACTTATTGAGTTGTTATGCAACTCAAGTTGCTTGTATGATATTGCCTGTGGAGATATTTCTGCAAAATGATAGTTTTATCCAAGACAGATGACTGTGAATCTGGCAACATTTATTGTGTGGGTTGTTGTATCTACTGAAGTAGTAAAGAAATGAAATGCCTGAATGAACACAGTAACAGTAACACTTCTAGCAAACACTTCAAAATGAACCATGTGACTTGCTCAAAATCATTTGAGATACTCAAGCGTCAAGAGTCCAGATAGACGCAATGAAAGTAATTCAATTGAAAATGTCTGGGTCAATGATTGTCTTTCATGTTGCAATCACCATATTAAAATGCATCATGTCATGATCATCATGAGATGGTTTTTGACATCATTATCTTGAGAGTCAGTTTGGAGCAGTTAGAATGCCATGGTTAAATGTCTCAGGATGTATGTTTGTTTTAATGAGTTTTGGTCTGTTCGTCACATAGAGCAATCATATAAATTGTATAATAAATTGACATGTACTCTCTTGTTTGAATCGTAGATCGTCTTCCGTAAAATAAGTGACGTCAAACGGGAGGAAGAGGAGATGCTGCGTAGGAAGAACGAAGCCCCTCTGAATTTACCTCCAGATCACCCCGTGCGGCGTCTCTTCCAGCGATTCCGCCAGCAGAGAGAGGCACGTCTGGCGGCAGAGCGAGCAATTCAAGGAGAGCAGGATGTTGAGAAAGGCAAAGCGGAGACCATAGTGCACGATATCACGACACCAACCAGCGTCATCACGGTCACTGAAAGTCCAGCCACTCCAGTTATTTCTTCACCCACCTCATCATTATCATCATCATCATGTCGAGCAAAACTTTGCACCCATGTGGCCCCTAATGGAAACTATACAAGAAATAAGTCAGCAGAACCACCCAAAAACAAAGGCTGGGGTCGGTTTAAAGATGCCACAACCAAGTCTGAGCTCTCCTGGTGTCCTGTGTCCAAAGCCGAGTCCATGGAGATGCTACCAGACAGGACTAAGTCGCAAGATGAATTGTCCCTCAGGAAGACAGACTCGTGTGACAGCGGCATCACCAAGAGTGACCTGCGACTCGACAATATGGGTGACAGTAGTGTTCGAACCCCTCAGGATCGAAGTCCCATACAGACTGAGGGGAAACGAGCATTCCTCCCCATTCCAGAACACAGTCTTCAGGCCTGCTTCACGGAACTGAAGCAGGAGCTGCGAGGAGACATCCACTCCCTCAGCAGCAGAATGAGCGCGCTTGAAACACAGCTTGCAGAGATGCTCCGACTTCTCAAAGACAGAAAGACCTCAGGATCTTCTAACTTGTTTGACATATCAAGGCCGGAGTCTCCAGATTCCGAAAAGGATGATATGTTCTCATAACTGTGTTTCATGTCTGATGCAATGGGGTGAAAGGAAAACGGTTTGATCCAGTTCTAGTCAAAGCCAAACTGACCTCAACTAGAATTTTAATTTAAAGGTGAAGTATGCAAGATTTGTTATGTTAAAATACATTCTCTTAACCCAGTTTATTTTCAGACTTTCAGTGGTTGCTGAAAACTGTAAACTTTGAGCCTCCCAAGCACTGAGAGCGCCGGCTCAGATCTATCAATTTCTTTCAGCTCAACCTATAGCCTATGTTGGGCTGAGAGTTTGAGGTGTGGCTACTGTAGCAGGAGGAGGGTTTAGGGCGTGATTACTGTAGCAGGAGGAGGGTTTGGGGTGTGGTTACTGTAGCAGGAGGAGGGTTTGGGGTGTGGCTACTGTAGCAGGAGGAGGGTTTGGGGTGTGGTTACTGTAGCAGGAGGAGGGTTTGGGGTGTGGTTACTGTAGCAGGAGGATGGTTCGGGGTGTGGCTACTGTAGCAGGAGGATGGTTCGGGGTGTGGCTACTGTAGCAGGAGGAGGGTTTGGGGTGTGGCTACTGTAGCAGGAGCAGGGTTTGGGGTGTGGCTACTGTAGCAGGAGGAGGGTTTGGGGTGTGGCTACTGTAGCAGGAGGAGGGTTCGGGGTGTGGCTACTGTAGCAGGAGGAGGGTTCGGGGTGTGGCTACTGTAGCAGGAGGAGGGTTCGGGGTGTGGCTACTGTAACAGGAGGAGGGTTCGGGGTGTGGCTACTGTAGCAGGAGGAGGGTTCGGGGTGTGGTTACTGTAGCAGGAGGAGGGTTTGGGGTGTGGCTACTGTAGCAGGAGGAAGGTTTGGGGTGTGGCTACTGTAGCAGGAGGAGGGTTTGGGGTGTGGTTACTGTAGCAGGAGGATGGTTCGGGGTGTGGCTACTGTAGCAGGAGCAGGGTTTGGGGTGTGGCTACTGTAGCAGGAGCAGGGTTTGGGGTGTGGCTACTGTAGCAGGAGGAGGGTTTGGGGTGTGGCTACTGTAGCAGGAGGAGGGTTCGGGGTGTGGCTACTGTAGCAGGAGGAGGGTTCGGGGTGTGGCTACTGTAGCAGGAGGAGGGTTCGGGGTGTGGCTACTGTAGCAGGAGGAGGGTTCGGGGTGTGGCTACTGTAACAGGAGGAGGGTTCGGGGTGTGGCTACTGTAGCAGGAGGAGGGTTCGGGGTGTGGCTACTGTATCAGGAGGAGGGCTTGGGGTGTGGCTACTGTAGCAGGAGGAGGGTTTGGGGTGTGGCTACTGTAGCAGGAGGAGGGTTTGGGGTGTGGCTACTGTAACAGGAGGAGGGTTTGGGGTGTGGCTACTGTAGCAGGAGCAGGGTTTGGGGTGTGGCTACTGTAGCAGGAGCAGGGTTTGGGGTGTGGCTACTGTAGCAGGAGGAGGGTTTGGGGTGTGGCTACTGTAGCAGGAGGAGGGTTTGGGGTGTGGCCACTGTAGCAGGAGGAGGGTTCGGGGTGTGGCTACTGTAGCAGGAGGAGGGTTTGGGGTGTGGCTACTGTAGCAGGAGGAGGGTTCGGGGTGTGGCTACTGTAGCAGGAGGAGGGTTCGGGGTGTGGCTACTGTAGCAGGAGGAGGGTTCGGGGTGTGGCTACTGTAGCAGGAGGAGGGTTCGGGGTGTGGCTACTGTAACAGGAGGAGGGTTCGGGGTGTGGCTACTGTAACAGGATGAGAGTTTGAGGTGTGGTTACTGTATCAGGAGGAGAGTTTTGGGGTGTGGCTACTGTAGCAGGAGGAGGGTTTGGGGTGTGGCTACTGTAGCAGGAGGAGGGTTCGGGGTGTGGCTACTGTATCAGGAGGAGGGCTTGGGGTGTGGCTACTGTAGCAGGAGGAGGGTTTGGGGTGTGGCTACTGTAGCAGGAGGAGGGTTTGGGGTGTGGCTACTGTAACAGGAGGAGGGTTTGGGGTGTGGCTACTGTAGCAGGAGCAGGGTTTGGGGTGTGGCTACTGTAGCAGGAGCAGGGTTTGGGGTGTGGCTACTGTAGCAGGAGGAGGGTTTGGGGTGTGGCTACTGTAGCAGGAGGAGGGTTTGGGGTGTGGCCACTGTAGCAGGAGGAGGGTTCGGGGTGTGGCTACTGTAGCAGGAGGAGGGTTTGGGGTGTGGCTACTGTAGCAGGAGGAGGGTTCGGGGTGTGGCTACTGTAGCAGGAGGAGGGTTCGGGGTGTGGCTACTGTAGCAGG
The DNA here is from genome assembly GCA_037043235.1 of Rhodeus uyekii. Classification (NCBI taxonomy): domain Eukaryota; kingdom Metazoa; phylum Chordata; class Actinopteri; order Cypriniformes; family Acheilognathidae; genus Rhodeus; species Rhodeus uyekii. The sequence goes on from JAWRVZ010000062.1 coordinate 3,258,950, forward strand.
AGGAGGGTTCGGGGTGTGGCTACTGTAGCAGGAGGAGGGTTCGGGGTGTGGCTACTGTAACAGGAGGAGGGTTCGGGGTGTGGCTACTGTAACAGGATGAGAGTTTGAGGTGTGGTTACTGTATCAGGAGGAGAGTTTTGGGGTGTGGCTACTGTAGCAGGAGGAGGGTTTGGGGTGTGGCTACTGTAGCAGGAGGAGGGTTCGGGGTGTGGCTACTGTAGCAGGAGGAGGGTTCGGGGTGTGGCTACTGTAGCAGGAGGAGGGTTCGGGGTGTGGCTACTGTAACAGGAGGAGGGTTCGGGGTGTGGCTACTGTAACAGGATGAGAGTTTGAGGTGTGGTTACTGTATCAGGAGGAGAGTTTTGGGGTGTGGCTACTGTAGCAGGAGGAGGGTTTGGGGTGTGGCTACTGTAGCAGGAGGAGGGTTCGGGGTGTGGCTACTGTAGCAGGAGGAGGGTTCGGGGTGTGGCTACTGTAGCAGGAGCAGGGTTTGGGGTGTGGCTACTGTAGCAGGAGGAGGGTTTGGGGTGTGGCTACTGTAGCAGGAGGAGGGTTTGGGGTGTGGCCACTGTAGCAGGAGGAGGGTTCGGGGTGTGGCTACTGTAGCAGGAGGAGGGTTTGGGGTGTGGCTACTGTAGCAGGAGGAGGGTTCGGGGTGTGGCTACTGTAGCAGGAGGAGGGTTCGGGGTGTGGCTACTGTAGCAGGAGGAGGGTTCGGGGTGTGGCTACTGTAGCAGGAGGAGGGTTCGGGGTGTGGCTACTGTAACAGGAGGAGGGTTCGGGGTGTGGCTACTGTAACAGGATGAGAGTTTGAGGTGTGGTTACTGTATCAGGAGGAGAGTTTTGGGGTGTGGCTACTGTAGCAGGAGGAGGGTTTGGGGTGTGGCTACTGTAGCAGGAGGAGGGTTCGGGGTGTGGCTACTGTAGCAGGAGGAGGGTTCGGGGTGTGGCTACTGTAACAGGAGGAGGGTTTGAGGTGTGGTTACTGTATCAGGAGGAGAGTTTTGGGGTGTGTCTACTGTAGAATGTATATTAAATTGAGCCTTATGTTGAAAGCATTTGAGACCTGTTGAGACATGCCTTTACAATCACCTGTAAGAGCTGTTTGTCATGTCTGAGTTGGGTGAGACGTAACCCATGGGGTGTTGGCAACGTTATTTGTAGAAATGCTTTTTTTTTTGTCACACATACGTTTACCTTTTAAGATGCACAGTGTAATCTTGTCATATAATTTTTTTTAAATATTTTGTCTGAGCTGTGGCTCAATGCCACTATGGCTCATTAGTTTTGCAGTCCTGTTTGTTGCAACAAGAATTACACCCTTCAACTTTAATAATCAACACATTATTATATGGATGAATATATGGAACTTACATATAATGGAATATACCAGTATATCACTATAAAATCAGATGTCAGCTTTTTGTATAGTCATCCAAATCAATGTATTTTTGTGTCTGTGAAATGTACAACTGCCGTCTGTCTTATTCTCTAAATCTGTCAAATCATATGGCGGATAATTTGTTAAACAGACAAGACTAAATTGATTTGAATGATTTAAACAGTAGGCCCAATTTATGAACAAGAGCAGAATGAATTTCTGTGTAAAACCGAATTTCAAAGAAGAATTACTGCATTCAAATAAATGTGACAATTTATGAATGATTTATTTTATGAAAGATGAGCTCTTGTGTTATGGATTGGGCCTTTGCTTTTGCAACAGTTAGTAAGATTTTACCACCTTGCACATCCTGTTGAAGCCCCATTTTAAAAGTCATACTAAAAACCATAAACCAGGTGATTGAATGTTTGGGATTTTTTTTATTGTTGTTGTTGTTTGTTGTTGTTTTTTACTATAAAGTGCTATTGTAGGCTGTTTATGTAATAAAATGCTGTGCTCTTAATAATGTGACAACGTGCAATATAACAATACAAAATAACCTACATTCATTGTCCATTAATTATCGGAGGATGACACGTGCATTGCTTTGTTTGTTTTTCACTGCTTCATAACTCTGACTCTTTCATTTTAGATAAACTTTGACATAAAGAAAAATAAAATATTTGAGGGAAATTGTTATGCTAAACCTTCTACGCTAAACTGTTTGATTTTTAACAGATGCATGAAACGAACAAATTAAATGTCGGATAAGCAATACTGATAACTGTTTAAGTTTATATTTGAGGAATTTCCCATGGCCTGGAGTTATATCAGGAGAAAAGAAGCATGAAATAAGGTACAGCAGTGTTCATTTATTATATATGCTTTTTAGCATTCTCGCCAAAAACCTATTGTTAAGTGTTAAGGCCTTTTTGTTTTGTAAATGTCATTTCGAAGAAAGTGTTGGACAGTGGCTTATATCATAGCTTGTCCAAAATGTTGAAATGTACAAAACTCTTGAATGCTTTGCTGAATTTGCACTGTGCAGCTTTAATGTTTGGTTCATTGTAAATCCTGTGTACATGCAGAATGAATGAACTGTGCAAACTGTGAAACTGAGAGACTTGATGGGACTTACTGATTGTACTTTCTTTTTTTAGTCTGATTTAAGTCTAAAGATTATCAGAAAAATGTCATTGCAAACGTTTGAGACAATAGTTAAAGTTAATATTAAACAATGTTGCACTTTTTTGCCAAGATCGAATTTTAAAGACTCAATTAATGGATTAATGGAAATACTTCATTATTAAAGTATGATGGAAGTAAATGCAAAATATTGGAAATTATGATTATTAAAAACCCTTTGTATGCTTTATTCAGATGTTTATCGCAGCAAATGTTTTATGTACAGTCCTTTGCTGTTATTTAAATTTTTATTTACATTTTTAGTCATTTAGTAATATAAATATGTATGTGTGTGTGTGTGTGTGTTATTGAAAGTTGATTGAGATCATTTTTGCTCTGATAGATAAGCCTTTAAGCATGACTATAGAAGACTTATAAATACAGATCAATATTAAGCTTGAATAGCATGAATGTAGCGTATATGAACTTTAAAATGAACAATGTTATCATCTATTGTTTGTTGCTGTGAGGTCTCACTTTGACTGTGCACAAATATCTATTTTTTTACGTTTGAATTAATTTTTGATGTTTAATTGTTGATGTCTGCTTTAAGTCCTTCATGTAAAATCCCTTTTATCAGGTAATGACACAGATCTCATTTTTATTGTCTTAAAAGAAATATAAATAACGGGAATTGTACTTATTTTTTACTTTTTTATTATCCCCTGCCTTATTTTAATTGATAAATGAATCTCATAAAAGGACAAGAAAAGCAACTGTTTATTAAAATATGACAAATGTTAATTTTATATTAAAGCATTTTACACTTTGAATTGCAAATGGTCATTCATATTGTTGTTGGAATATATGTATTATATATTCAAGAAAAAAATAACAATCTTGAATAAATGTAGTCAAATAAAATTACTCTTAAATTCTCAACAATTTAAGTGACAAGTGAAGTATTTTTTTACTTTAGTCAAGTCACCTTTATTTCAATAGAGATTGTTTCAAAGCAGCTTTACAGAGAAAACAGGAAAATAATGCAACAAAGTTTGTATAACATACAAAGTAACATTTTTAATGTTCTGTTACATATATCCTCATCAAGCACGTAGCATTAGCTCGTCGTAGCATGTAGGATCATATCTGGTTTGTTTCACTCAAGCTCCTTCAGACATTCGCAATTAAAGACATCTACTTTCTGTGATGGCTGTCGTAATCTTATTAGAGACACAGAGCTAGTCTGATCCTGAGAATTCTGGGATAGATATTTGATTAAAGTGAGAGTTGATGCCTTATGCTAATCACCTGTGTCATGCTATCTAAAGCCCAGTTGCAGGTCATTTAATCCACTTACCTGAGAGGAAAACTAAACACAGCTCATATTAATTACATCAGAATTTTGGGCAAGCTAGTTTCAAGCTATGCTAATGCTAGGCTAAATCTGTACAGTACACATCTAGTACAGGCATGAAAATACACTGGTAATAATCATAAATGTGTGCTGATCATATCAGGATCGTGTGACTCTGAAGACTGGAGTAATGATGCTGAAACTTCACGGGACATCGGCGTCAGAGGTTTGTTTTTCTGTGTTTTGGGAAAGGTCAGCAGGTTCTGTGGTCCAGGCTTAGCCTCACGACTCTCTGACTCTATTCCAGGATGGATAGATTTCAAAAGGCTATAAATCAACGTACGTCGACCAACAACAGATCATAGCAGACGCTCGACTGCTGTCAATCCTCACGTTTTAATCATTGTCCTTACAGTTTGTACATTATTAGCATATTGAAAACATTTGAATAAGACACACCATGTACTGTAAGTAGATGATATTTATGAGCAATTATTGTAAAGTTAGAGGAGCACAGGCTTATCCAAATGAGTCTGCTTCCTCACAAGGTTTCTTCTTCCACTACCAAAGATTCTTGGTTTTCTTTTACAGTCGAATTGTGCCGAAATCATGAGACACTCGGATCACTTTATGTCTCTTTAGGCAGCCATGCAAAAATTACCGTAATTGACCATATTGACCATCATCACTATGGCGTAAAATCACATATTTTTCCAACACGCCTTATTTTTTTATGTATTGTTGCAAATTGTGAACAGATCTTTATGGCCTTGTTCATGCAGAGTAAAACTATCACTTCTGGCATGATCGTCTTCCCAGGTCTTCCTACAGCGTTCTCGGTCTCTTCGCTGGGTTTGTGTCAGATCTTGACACTACGCTGGTAAAAACACGGTTTTTCGTAAAACCAAACTGTACATAAGACATCCACATGCAAAGACAATGACATGTGGCAACATTGGAACATTTTGAAACCACAATCATGACCCAAGATTGAAAAGAGGAAGAGGCCAGTTACCGCTCTTTGAATGTCAAACCAAAACCTAAATCACTTTCTGCAGCTGAACCAGACTTTCATATTTTTTCACTTCTTCTCTTTAGAGGGAAGTTGCCCTTCTGGTGGAATTTTCCATGGCAGTACTAATATACAGTCACACACACACATTATCACAAAATAAAGCCCATCAGGACGATTAGCTCAAGTCTAATGACCAGATGCGAGACACAATCTCACAGAGAACACAGATACTTGACATTGTACAGGTTGATTGGGACACGCATTTTATTGAAATTACAGTGGAGTTCGGTTGTGTCGACGGCCTCGGGGGTTGCAAAAAAGAGTAGAGATAACCGATGATCGAGAAAACCAAAAGTCAATATGGCGATTTGTTTGATGAAGCGATCGGCATGTTATAAAAATGTACATACACTGTATATGTTTGCTAACAACAAAAGGCATATGTGCACCAACTAACAGCAGAGATTTACCAGTATACAATAAAAAACACCTTCCATTCTCGATACAAACCTTTAATTATATTCTCCAACATTGCAAACACAATGATCGCTCACAGCGTAAACTCAGCCACACACACATAAACACATTATTGCAACACAAAGTATTGCACACGCGGTTACTATGTTTTCTTTACAAAGTCTAAAATCCATTGTTGGTTTTTGCCTTTAACAGTCTGCTGGAAAACAAAACAAATGCTTCTATCAGTCTTTATCGATGTCAATGTAATCTGGGAATTCCTGGACAGTGATGCTAACTCCTGCGCTTCCTCTTCCAAGATAGCATCTGCAAGGCTTGATTTTTCCGCCACTTCCGCGAGTTGTTCTGCGGCTGTGCGGCACTGTATGTAAAGTGTCACTGACAGAGCGAACATATGGACTGCTATCCACGTGCAACGCAAACTCAGCGCATGCGCAGTGAACTAGGTACAATCATTAGGCACGAGATAACCATGTGAAGTGGCGATTACGTCCCTCGTTTGTGCTCGAGATATCAGGGTTCGGGGACACAAAAGAATCGACATAACCAATAAGAAAATGCTAAGACAAATAGGGAGTTTGGCGGTTCCACTTCAAAAACGTCGACATAATAGGATTGGTTAGTTAACTGAGGTCGACATAAGTGAACTCCACTGTATATCATCTTGTAGATTAGCCTAACGTTTAAAACAAACATTACCATGTATAACAACTTGGTTATATTTATATTAAACTTTGTTGCATTGTTTTCCTGTTTTCTCTGTAAAGCTGCTTTGAAACAATCTCTATTGTAAAAAGCGCTATAGAAATAAAGCTGACTTGACTGACCCAGACAGCACACACACGTCTGATAAAGAGCTGGAGAGCATCTGCTGTGCACAAACATCTGAGAAACGTCTTTAAGACGTCGGTTTTACACACATTCTGAATCATAAACATCTTAAAGAATGTCTATTTAACAGGAAACGTCCTAGAGACGTATTGAAGATGAGAAAATACGTCTCCCCGATGAAAACACATCAAACGGACGTCTCTGAGATTGACGTGTGCTGTCAGGGGAAGAACTGTAACATGCCATCATGCAGTGAGGGTTGTTATGTCTTTCAGAGCCTTCACACACACACAGGCGAGGGAATCCCGTGGTGTTTATCTCGGCTGTCCTCCTGCAGTCTCCTCCTCTCATTTGCTGATCTGCAATGCAGTGCCAGGCTTCCCCAGCTCCCCCTCCCTCCCTCTCGCATGGGCTTCCTCTGCAGTGAGAAGTGTAATACACTCATCTCACATCGGGGTCTTTACTGCCTCGAGCGGCACCAGAGCTCCCCTCACAGAGCGGAAGAGACACTGCAAGAAATCCAAACGTTCAGAACCATAAACATTTCTGTTTGTCAACTGTTATAAGCATGCATTTTTTGAAACACTGTTGATACAAGTTCTCACATCAGAATTCTCTGAAGAATAGAATGTTCAAAAGAACAGCGTTTATTTGAAATCGTAACATTCTAAACGTCTTTACTGTCAGCTTTAATGCAACTTCCATGTGTCTTATAGACAGCAGGAGTTTATTTTGCACATGTGAACAGAGGATGGCAGTTTGGCTGACCTCTCTATACATTGTAAGAGTGTTTTATATGGGCGAGGAGCTGGCTGTCATAGAAACAGAGTCAGCGAGCGCTCTGATTGGTGCAGAGGCCGGGATCATCCGTTGTTGCTCGCTGAGAGAAGTGCTGAGTGGACCCTCCTGTTGAAGCCCCCCTCCCCGTCCCCTCTCCGCCCCGTGGAGTCAGTGCACTTCCTATTGTCCCGCAGATTTGTTTTTTCCATCCTGGTTGAACTTTCTAGTGTGACACTAATAAGTTCATTAGCATCATATATGTGGCTTAGCGGGGCGCAGGGGGCATAGCCTAACAAATGTGTGGAGTCAATTGGTAAGAAACACTTTCTGCTTTTCAAAGGAAATCTTCTCGCATTTTTAAGTTAAGACGCTGATCAATAGGATAAACTTAAGCTGTTCCGGTACTGTCATTATTTCGAGTTGGAATTATTGGGATTCGTTTAAGCTGTGTTTTTTCTTCAGTTGTTTTTCGTTCCAGTCTTCAAAGCTCATTTCTAGATATAAGGCGTATGTAGGTTTGTCATATTTACTCTTATGGCCTAGTATAGAGTATTCTGTTACATTTTCTAGTACACTTTTTTAACAGATAATTGGAGTACAAATACTATTTCAGCTTGTCGACATTTGATGCAATGTACTTGATGCTGGCTCTTTGTGATTGTTTGTGAAACTTTATTTTAAGGTGACGTAGTTACATGTTATTACTTGCACTTACTATTGTAATCACAGGAAATTATGTAACTCTAAAGGAAGTACTGGTTGTTCATTAATATCACTTTTAAAATAAATGGCACCTTAAAATAAACTGTAAATGAAAAAGGTTTTGGCACCAATTTGGTGTAGATTCATAAACTTGACTTTAATGTAAACCTTTCCATACTAGAAATCATTTTATCTAAAGCTAAAAGTCTATAATATTTGGGTGTGAAATCTCAACAGTCAATGTTCGTGTGCAGAAGAAATCCACTGAAAGAAAACCGGACCAGTCGAAGGACGAATCAAACCCCGTAACAAAGCTTCCCAGCTGCGGAGTAACATCTGTTTCGGACAGCTTGATCAAGCTGCTAATTTGCTTAGCAAAATTGAAAAACATAAAGGGATGAATCATCCGGATTCCCTGTAGGAATCAGTCAAGCACATGAGAGATATAATTGGATGAGGGGGGGGGAAATTAAGCTTGGAAAACAAGGCTGCAAAGCAAACAATATTGCTCTCGCCACATTTAACATGGAGCCGCTCTGGGGAAACAACAATGGCTTCAGCGAGGCCGTAGCGCATCCACACGTTGCTAGATCTCTCTCTGGCCTGTTGGCTCGTGCTCGACCAGCAAAAGCCCAAACAATTGAAGTTTGATATTTTCCATTGAGCTCAGCAGTCAGACGTGCGAGACATGTATATAAAAGCTCGGCCGGTTCTACAGTCAGCCTTCATCTGAACGTCCTGTTAGCCCAGAATGTGCTTGTTTCGTGAGTGAACGCGCCGGTTTTCGGGAAGCTATGGTGCTTCGGTGAGGAGTGTTACTGGTTGAGGTACTGTTCTGCTGTTCTGTGGCTACTCTTCCACGACGCTTTCGCTCGCAACGACACGGAAGCATCGCTTTAGTCTGTTCTGGAGGGTTCAGAGAACGAGAAGCACAGGTTTTTGACAATGGTTGCGTTTTCCGCCTTGATCTTGCTGTGAAATCGGTGGGATTGTATGGCAGCTGAAGCCTTTAATGTGTAGAACATCGCAAAAGATTGGGGATTGATTTCTGTGATTGGCTTTCTGATTGGATGTAGGCCTGTTACATGTTTCCAGCTCAACCTCCAGATGTTTTATAAAGTCTGTGGTCTGTTTCCACACGTTTTAATATGTCATCTATCCAGAGGGATCTCAAAAACCTGGAGACAAGCAACTCTGGAGGCGGACATGTTTGATTAATTCACCTGAGCTGTAAAAATCATGTGACTGTTCATTATATAGTAGAGCTCTTTACGGGACGGGGGTCATTGGGGCGACATCCACAGTAACCACTAATAGGTTATTATAATTCTGTAAGACAGCAACTGAATTGCTGTCAATGGAAACTGAACTCATCAGCTTAACCTCAACTCTTGCTTTTAAAAAGTCAAACTTTGCCGTTTTCTGTAAAAGTTACGATTAGGTTCTAACTTGAACAAAGATGAGTTGTAGCAAACGTAGTGCTTGTTGTGCTTAAATATGAGAGCTTACTGTACAATTTTACCAACTTTATTATTTATTTTAAATGTGTGTATATTTTAAAGGCAAAAGTGATAAGGGAAAACTTGTGTTCAGTATATAATGAGAATCAGTACTGTTTAAATTCCTTGCGTCCGTTGTGCTGGACGAGTCTATCAATATTCAGATCTTTGCATTGTGTGCAGTCTAAATAAACGCATCCCGATGCAAATATAGCCAAATAATCGGGAGCCAAAGTAAAGCTCCGGCGGCTGGACAGTGTCACGGATCGGGGCTCGTCTTAGACTAAACATGCCACTCCATGATTTAGAGCTGAACCGGATTAGACAGAAAGAAACCAGTGATAACCCATGGGTTTGGGTCCTTAATGGTCCTTAAGGATTTAGTGAAAAAATATTTGAATTTAATGTGAAGGAACAGTCCCACACTGAATTTAGTCTGCTTTATAAAGTATGTTTCATTTAAAATGTAATATTGTTTGCCTCATCCGCTGAGAGATTATTAACCTCCACAATAGTAGAAGTTATACTTTCAGACGAGTCCATAAAAATAGCACCTTCTCTGTATTGATTCTTCACAGGTGTTTTATCCATTGTTTGCATTGAGAATTGCATATTATGTCTGTAAATCGAACATTTTACTTATGGATTTCTTTTCTTACGGTGTACTTGTCAAGTCACAGCATTTTTTGAAACACTGTAAATACAAACTAAAGACATTAATTTAAGCACAAGCAATAGCTCTGCAGATGCCGTTTGAATGCTCTCACAATCAGATGTTTTATCTGCTGCTACAACAGATTGAGCAAAGCTTTAGTTAGTCTCATGCCGCGGACATGTTGGACTCACAGGCTCTGGTGTTTCCCAGGTTTCCCAAGGGGACGCTACTGAGAAGCTGGCTCACCAAGTCCCGACCCAGACTGCTCCTGCTCATCGCCGGCTTGAAGAGGCCTCAGGTCACCCTCATGCGCAGGAAAAGGATGAAACGCACGAAAGTAGCAAAGGCCACGTAAGCGGTAAATATGGTTATTGTTGCATGTCAGAATGACCTCTCAAATTCAGCCCGAGCACAGCACATCTTCCTCTGAAATGAGCTCACATTCACTTTACAGTTATTTCACTGGATTGTGCGTCATGCAATTGTAATGAGATCACAGAAAGAGGAATATAAGGGCATAACGGGTCAACACTCTTAAAAACTCTGATCAAAGAACTGGTGATGACTAATTACTATTGTCTTTGAATTATTATTGTCTTTGAACTGATTTTTTGTGTAAATGACAGGGTAACATCCATGAATATGGTGAAGTTTGAGTCCCATAATTTGTGTAAGAAGCATAACACAAATTTACAGTTTCATATAATCACAGTTACTGTTGAAAGTTTTCCAAATGAATTCAAGCTGGTTTCGCAGATTCACTGCTTTGACGAACAGAAATTGGTTTGGTGTTAAAATAACATATTCTTTACTGCTGACGATCAACGTTTTTATCCACACTATTTCTCTAATGTACTAAAAATGGATATGTTTTTCTTAGATGTGTGTTTTTTCCCAGTGTACAGACATCAACATTGTCAAAGCATTTAAAAACTCTGTATTGTTCCTGCCAGACCAGTAGATGGCGACATCTTTTTGTAAAGAAACACCATGTGGCTGTAGCTTGAACATGTAACATGCATATGCATGACGTCACCATTTCACACATTTGTACAACAAATTTTAAAATAACATTTGTTAAAATAATAAATAAAATAAAATAAATGATCGGCCAAAACACAGTTCAGTTGAATTCACATTTCATTCGTAAAACCATTTTTAATGATCAAAACATTTTAGTAAACAAAACTTGATGTTTAGCTCTGTCCAATATCTTACATTATTCCCCCCCCCCCCCCCCCCCCCATTAAACAAAATGGAATATTCCAAAAATATCATTTGAACCTTTCTACAGCATGGCAAGAAAACGAGTAAATCAGCTTATTTTCTACAGCAAATTGTACTGCTGGCTGCTTTTAATAAGCTCAAGCATTCAATCCTGTTCCCAAAATCACAAACATATAACGTTTTTCAGTTACCTCAAATTGTAGTTTGACCCAAATTTTAGTCATCTATGACTTTCAAGTGAATAAATAATTCATTTGATATAATATTGATGATCAGTATGTTCGCTGATAGTCAGGCCCTGTCTGTACCCTATTCATGGAAAGTGCTAGCAAAACATCATGACTGAAGTGCTTTTCTCCAGAAGTCTTACATGCGTTCCCTTGTGTTGCAGAACCTGCAGTCGTATGCCACATTTCACTTGAGTCACCGACACCGAGAGAAGCTCCGCCTGCTGTCGACATGAACGCAGACCAACCATCGTACCCGCCTCTAGCAAACATACGAACTAACCGCCAAAGCAAGAGCAGAAGAGCTTCAGAGTTTGTTGTGAAAATGAGGGATCTTCCACAAAGATCCAGACCCCCCGACTAAAATCTGGAGCCTCAAACTGACATTTGTTCATCTTTCTCTCAAATACACATCTGTCATGCTTCATTTCACTACACCACGTGTGACGGTACATTATTGCTATTGCTCTTTTCAGTGCCTTTGGTTGACAGTGCTTTCCTTTCCCGTGTTCTCTGCTTCTCAGGATTTCAGGGACTTTTATTTTTCAATTCCTAATGATGTGTGTGGGTGGAAAAAGAAGAAAATAGAAAGACTAGCAGATCAGTGGGTTTTCGCCCATCAGGCTGACTGCTGATCAGGGGTAAAAGCATCCATAAAAATGTGCATATCCAAACAACCGGTTAAATAACAATCCAAACACAAACTTTTATTTAAAAAAAACATTTTTTATTTACAAAAATTTCAATTTGACAATTACTATTTGGTCGTTACTGAAGACGTCCACATAACTATTAATGGATATTACAATTAAAATCCGCACCAATTGTTAGGTGGATCTCACAAAGTCCAGTGTGGCTCATAAATCACCCCAAAATCAGAAGAAAAAAAAAGATGTTCATGACAATTTGGCAAATTTTACTCGAAAATCTAATTGCCGAAACGCACTTGCACCTACTTTTTTTTCCCTCTCATTACAATAGTACAGTAATATCAATTTTTATAAACATTAAATTAACTATTAAGTTATACAATTATAATTCTGATTACATTAAGCAAAATATAATTAATATATTTCCTGAATTATTTAATAAATATACAATGTTTTATGAAACATTTTCCCCATACATGAGATTTTGGGGTGAATAATAATATTTCTTAAGAGTTTTCATGAGATTCAGCCACAAGCTGCAGTTTGACTTTTTCACATTAGTTTATCTTTTGAACAATTTTGTCTTTTGTGTTCATATTGTCTTCTTTCTTGAGCTACTATGTCAAAGTAGACACACAGATTTGTTTGAAGAATCAAATACGTTTTCTTTTCAGTAATTCTTTGAATAAACAAGGTAGCACTTTATATTAAGTCGTCTTAATTGTCCTTTGTCATACATTTAGTTTATATATTCATAAAGCCACAAAATCTAAACTTGTTTTAAATTCTCATTAACATTTCTAAAAATATACAGGCATAAACCACTCTTTTTAACATTTGCATAGCAAATCAATTGATTATTACATAAATGGTCTAAAAAAATAAGTACTTAATATAAAGTGTGACCAATGCGTGTTTAAATCAAGCCCTTGAAGAGGAAGATTCGTGTGAATTTTCTAGTTTCTAGTGTTTTTAAAGGCAAAACACTGTGATTCAGTGCCGTTCCTCACAAACACAACTATTAACTCATTGTGTAGCTGAAAGGTTTCAGTTTCATTAGGTTATTGCAGTGCTAGTCAGAAATCATCTCTTGCTATATTTAATCTTGTCACTGGGATTCTGATTCGGCAATTTTTGGGTTTGAAACCCATTAAGGAAGATGCAAAGAAACACTGCGGGATAGGAATGTGAACATGAGCAGGTTCGACTTGCGACATATTTTAGTTTTCTTTAGAGATCATTTCTACTGTGTCCTAACCAGACACGTCTCTTGTGAGGTTCAACCTGTTGTTGCAAGTGTGACATGACACAATCCCAGACAATCAGAAGAGGTTTAACATTCAGTTATCTGGACCGATGAGAGAAGCTCTATCACGGCAGGTCTGGTTAGGACACGGTGCACAGCTTTCAGCTGCAGTTTCCACTGGAGGAATGATTTCTGTCGGCAGAGTGCTATTTTGTGGTGAATTTCTGCTGGATGAGTTTGTATCGGTTGAGCTGCTGTTCAGAGACGGACGGCTGAAGGCCTGGCAGAGCCTGTCTGAAGTCTTCTGAACACAGAGTCAGAGCGCCGGCCTCCACATCCACACCTGCACCGCAGACCGAGAGAGAGAGAGATAGAAAGAAAGATGAAGGAAAGTAGTCCAGACTTTGAGAAGGAACCAGATAGACAAAGAGTCCGGCCAGAAACAGCCTTTACTCAAGCAGACATGAACATTTCAGGAGCACATGCTCTGGTAATAAATCTCAGTATGCCAGAGAGAGCGTGCTAACTAAAATATCTGTGTCATTAATACTAACAAATAAATATGCATTTGAATACATATGCATAGCTAGAAGAGTTTGAGTTCACATACTTGCGAAGAGTTCAGGCTAAGAGAGAGAGAGAAGCTGGAATATGACATGTAGTTTTAATTTCTTCTTGGTTTAAAAATATTATCTCTAAACTTGACAAATAAAGATCTCAGCTGTACAACTGTCAAATCCACAGACACTGTTTCTTAACACCCTGCAAATTTTTGGACTGGCGTGAACATTTTTAACATGTTGAGTCTGTCACAGATTCAGCCACTCATTCACATTCACTGGAAGACTAACCTGTCGCTCCCTCATCAAACACTGTCATTGTCCTCTACACGAGCGTTAACCCACCTGACTACTCCCCTGTGTTTACCTACCTTCTGCATCCTCCTCAAACTACCTACATATCAGACTGCATCTCATATGTGTGCGCTTCCATTGAACTGCTTATCCTCTTCACTTCGATGATCCAAAAGATCAAAACCTATTCGTGATTAAAATCTAATGCAATTGAAACTGGAATTCCACTGGAAATCGATTTGCTGAACAGGTCCAAACTCTCTAGCAGTCACCTTCTCCGGAGCAGCAGAGTATGAAGGGGTATTTCCGTTGCAATGTTCCCTGCAATTCGAAATGCAAGTATTTCAAACTGAAAAAGCTGCATCTTCATGACAAAACAAGGATGGAGACTCGTTACGCTCTTCCCCTGGTTCCCACACCCCCGGAACAACTGAGACCCACTCACATCTTCTTCAAGCTGTATCTGTGCAGTGCATGCAATCTGATCTGAATTAGGATGTCGAACAGGTTGGCTAACTCACCTTCAGTCTTCCATGGCTTCGTGGATGAGGTGCTGCAGAGATTTTTAATATCGTGATCTACTCTTGAAACCTATCTGGCAATCGCCAACCCGTTGGGCAGGTCCTTCAACACCTCGGAGACTACCAAACTTTACCTGAAGCTAGATAAATGCAAGATTCATTGCCCATCCATCCACTTCCTGGTTTACATAATTGATGAATGTGGCATCCAGATGAACTAGGGGAGGGTCCATACTGTCAGGAACTGGCCACAATCCACTTTCCTCAAAAAGCTTTTTCTGTATTGAAAACGCAAACACGTTTTCTGGGATTTGCTCATTTCTATATTCATCAACTTCAACCTGATTGCCTCTCCCATCACTTCATTACTCCAAAATCAACCCAAGTCTCTGCCCTGGTATCCAGCTGCCACTGAAGCATTTAACGAGCTGAGAGAAGCCTTTTACACCGCTCACATTCTGAAACACTCCAGTTCAGACCTATCCTTCATAGTGGAAGTGGATGAATCCAGCAACAGTGTAGGAGCAGTGCTATTCAGGTAGACGGGGAACATCACCAGCTTCATCCTTCTGGTGGCTCACAATTCACCTCTGTTTGGAAAGCTTTCTTTCAATATCAGTAAGATTGTCTTCTGGCAACTCACCCCCAAAACCACCCCCAAATCAACGCCCCACCTCGTCAAAAACTCCTGACCAAGCTTGAGTGGGACACGAGGGAGCCTGGTGGAGCCGTGAGGATGACCATCCCAGGTGGAGCCGAGGGAACGAGAATCGGATTGGTTGATGGGCCGAGCTGGAGTAACAGGATTTGTAGCCTGATGCGAAGCAAGGAGATCCATTCTCCAAGACGGAGCTAGTGACCGAAAGAACCATGGCAAATCCACTTTGAAGGGTGGAATTAATAGAGGAGGAGATGAAGGGAACCAGCAGAGGCAGGACCAAAGAACTGACTGGCTTAGTCAGAGAAGACGAGAGAGGGAGGCTGGGTGGATGGATCATCAGCGGCGAAGCAGACGTTGAGCAGGGGAGTGAATCAGACTTGGGATCAGCAGAGTGGAAGATCGACCTCTTCTAGCTGCACTAAACTTCCCACTTGCATTGATGATTTAACCGTCTCACACCCTTGGTCAGAATGGGCATCAGGCTTCCATTCCGGGACAAATGGGGCTGGTGTCGTAGCGGGCACCGGCTCTAACTCTTTGTCTATGGCGGGTATCAGCTCTGGCACCGGGTCTGCGGTGGGCTCTGGTTCTCTCCATGGTGGGCATGGGCTCTGTGTTTGCAGTGGCGTGAGCGATGACATGCACACTGCTTCTGTCCAGGCCCCTCTGCTCATGTCAGGTAGGTTCAGTGGGCAATAATAATTAGCTCCAACCCAGTAAAATTATTTAATTGTTTCATAGTTGAAATTAGTGGGTTGGGCTGACGAAAGCATACGGTGAAGTCAGAAATGGACAGCCCTTCACATTCTTCACACTCCAGGCTTAGGTGAAGGCAAGAAGTTCGACACAGGAATCCCATATAACCTTAATAATCCAAGTGAAGGAACACATAGGAACTGGATGCATAGCACAAACAATACTGGACCATGAATGAATGGACATGAGTGAGAATGGTAAAAATGTATTTTATTCCTGTGATCAAAGTTGAGCTTTCAGCATCATTATTCCAGTCTTCGGTGTCACGTGATCCTTCACAAATCACTCTAATATGATAGTCAATTACTATTGCTGCTTTTAATAAAGGTTTATATTATTGTCAATGTTGATTTTACAGCTCAATATTTTTGTGGAAACCGTGATTTGTTCCAAGATTCTTTGATGGATAGAAAGTTTAAAAGAAGAGCATTTATTTGAAGCAGAGCACTTTAGTAACATTATAAATGTCATTACTGATCAATTTAATGCATAAAAGTATTGATTTCTTTTTCTGTACAAAACATTTTTACTTATTCCAAACGTCTGAATGGTAGTGCATCACGGTTTGCACAAAAATATTATGTTTTCAACATTGATGATAATTAGAAATGCAAAATTCATGCACTCCATAAAAAACAACACTGAGTGTGATGAATGACAACCATAAGCTCCTGATTGCTCTGAAGATCTGAAGTAACAGTGACGGCATTTTCGGCATTCGCCATGGTTTGTCACCCCTGCATCACATGATCAAAAAAGCCAGTTCTGAATATTTGCTTGTCACAAACCTTCAGTGATGAGCGAAATCTTCCTCTTGACGGCGCACATCATGGCGTCCGAACAGAGTGCATAGAGATCAGCTCCGGTCAGCTGAGGAGGGCAGGACTCCAAAATCTCAGACAGACACACGCTGGGATCTACTTTAAACCTCCAAGCAGAAAGCAGAGAGTCACTATCAATAACACACTAGAGCACTGAGAGAGGAACGTCGTGATGGACACACACCTGCGTAAGATTGCCTTCAGAACCTGCAGCTGCGACTCTCTGTCTTCATTCACACCAACATACACCAATTTATCAAATCTGAAAAAGGGCAGATTGCTAGAAGGCAAGTATGTAATTGAAGACATCAATTTAGAAGTAATTATCTGAAGATGATTACCTGCCAGGCCTGAGTAATGACTGGTCCAGCAGATCAGGGCGATTAGTTGCTCCGATCACAAACACGTCTCCAGACGAATGAAGTCCATCCAGCTCTGCTAAAAGCTGCGACACAACCCTACAGATACAAGTGACTAAACACGGCTTATCGTGATACAACAAGCCCTCCCGTAGCTCAAACAGTGGATCATTCCCATGGGAAACAAGAGCTGACTGCCAAGAATGCAATGCAAGTCGCTTTGGTTAAAAGTGTCTGCCAATGAAACAGTCCTTTTATCAACACAATTCAAGTTTCTTGATTGTCGACACCAAAGCACAAACTACTTCAACACTAAAGAGAAGCAGCCAACTTACTGAAATGCTACTTACCCTAGCAAATGCTAGCAGCACCCTAGCAACCACCCAAATACCCTAGCAACTACCCTGGATACCCTAGCAACCACCCAGAACACCTAGCAACATCCTAGCAACCACCCGAATACCCTAGAAACACCCTAGCAACCACCCCGGATACCCTAGCAACTGCCGAGCAACACCCAAATACCCTAGAAACACCCTAGGAACCACCCAGAATACCCTAACAACTACCCTGGATACCCTAGCAACCACCCAGAACACTTTGAAACACCCTAGCAACATGTTAGTTTCTGATAATTCATAGCAGCGACTTCGTAGTTAATGTTAAATCGTGCTACCAACATGCTAAATTAAAGTTTCTGGTCCGACTTTCTCAAGCCAACTTCTAAAGTTTTTCTCGACAAACTTTATTATTGAGTTTTATATTAATATAGATATTAAAAAACTATACTTTCTCAACTATGACCCAATGATGGGTCAAAGGAGCAAACTTTAACACATACCAAAGTACTAGTAATACAGAAGTATGACTATATGGCGAAGGACAGGAATAAAGAAGTTCTTGAACCCTAGCAACTGCCTAGCAACCACCCATAATACCCTAGCAACCACCCAGAATACCCTAGCAAAAGTTTAGCAACCTCCCCGGATACCCTAGCAACTGCCTAGCAACCACTCGAATACCCTAGAAACACGCTAGCAACCACCTAGAAACACCCTAGTAACCCTAAGTTTCTGGTCCGACTTTCTCAAGCCAACTTCTAAAGTTTGTCTCGACAAACTTTATTCTCTAGTTTTATATTAATATAGATATTAAGCGAACTTTATCACATACTAAAGTACTACTAATACAGAAGTATGACTAGTGCAGGGGTCGGCAACCTTTAATGTTGAAAGAGCCATATTTAACAAAAAAATTGTTTTCAAATATGTCCGGAGCCGCAATCTAAGGTTTATATATGAAGCAATACTTCGCTGAATTGTTGACCGGGGGCGAAGCGATAGCGGACCGAGCGCGGATAGCGGGTGTAGCGAAGGCAATGTGCCAGGTGTGTCGGTCAGAACACGACATAGAAGGAAGAAATTGTCTCAAAGTGATTTATTCGATTAAACAGGTCAAAAATGGGAGCCAACCATTAATATGAGCTTCAATAATGTCCGGTAATGCTGATGGAGATTGAGATGTGGGAGCACAAGAAGCACATGTGATCAAAGATCTCAGTAATGTCCTTGCTCAAATGGATGAGCTTGGATGGAAGGGAGTGCAAAGGAGTGTGGTGTGTGTGTGTGTGGTTTTCCAGTAACAGATAAAACAAGATTCTAGCAACAGATTTACACATATATACAAACTATTGGCTTCTCCCCTCATACATGAACACAATTATCGTCATTAATTATTATTACTTTATCTGAACATAGCAGATCAAAATGTAAACACAGAAAATGAAGCACAGCTAAATTAGCATCGAGCTATAACACTTCAATAACTGCGTCATAACAAAGACGAGTATGTACATAAGCAAACATAGTGGTAATTGTGAACTCACTCTTATAAGACGCACAAAACACACAATAGGCACTCGTTCCGAGGCTGTTAACCAAGTTATTGGCTTTTTTCCAGCACTCATGTATAATAGTGAACTGATATCTGCCGCGGTGGGTGATATATGATTCACTCTGAACTGAACCGCTTAACTTTCTGAACTAATGCGCGTCGTAGTTTCAGAATAAAAGTCCCCTGAAACAGTCAGCGCAACAGCGCTCTTATTCCTCTCATATGGCCTTTTTCACAGCGGGACCGCTGCTACAACTTACGTGCAGGGGATGAAAGAGCCGCAGCACAGGGGTGAAAGAGCCGCGGGTTGCCGACCCCTGGACTAGTGTGAGGTTACTCTCGATTTTAGTCAACAATCTGCACATGTGGTGTGGCGTTTTGTGATGCTGACCTGTCCATCACCCCTCCTGAGTCTCCGCTGCGGCCTCTATTAGGAGCTAAAGAGTCCAGCTCATCAAAGAAAATAATACAGGGTGCAGCGGTTCTGGCCTTCCTGAACACTGACGGAGACAGAGAGGGAAACGGTAGCAAGCTCAGCACAATAAATGCAGAGGAAATCAGCTCATATGAATGACTTGACTGAGATGGGTTCCTCTTACCCTCTCGAATGTTCTCTTCACTCTGACCAACGTACATGTTGATGAGTTCAGGGCCCTTCACACTGAAAACACACACCATTCATTATATGAAGGCATTTTCATTCAGTTTGTTTCACTCCTCCTGTACTCACCTGAGGAAGGTCATGGTACATTCGGTGGCTACGGCTTTAGCCAGCAGTGTTTTCCCAGTGCCGGGCGGCCCGTAGAGGAGCAGGCCGGAGCGCCGCAGCCCCAGCGAGAGCAGCTCTGGATGCTCCAGAGGAAGCTGAATCGTGTCCAGGATCTCCTTCTTCACCTGCTGCAGTCCACCGACGTCCTGCCATCTCACTGACGGGATCTGAGACGCAGAAGAGAGGAGGAACTGAGCCTTTAGATGCAAACGCAGCTTTATTACAGACGACACAAAGTATATTTTAGCTTACCAGAAATGCTAGTGCAATGCATCAGAAGTAATTCTGAAGTGACATATTAAGATAAAAAATACACTCTAAAGTTAAATGAATTTAATTACAAAGAACATGCAAAATCATATATTTTCCTAAAAGTATACTTTCCTGTGACAAGTTACATGTACTTACTGTTGTAATAACAGTAAATTATGCATAATTACATGCAAATAATCTTAAGCACACACTCATCCTAACCCTGTATCAGTGCATAGAGTTAATTAATATCACTCAATACTTAAATGTATAAGTACACAAATAATAAAGTGTAACAGCATATATTTTTTCAAACGAATATTATTTCTGTAATAAGTATGCTAAAGAGCACTTCTGTTCTTCAAAGGCCTCAAAGAGAGAAAAACAAGGCAACATCAAGGTCATGGGTTCGATTCCCAGGTAAAGTAACAACTGATTAGAATGTCAATGTGTTTCTTGAATGCAATGATAAAAGCATCTGATAAATGCATTAAATAAACAAGGCAACTGTACTTTTGGCGCTCCGATGGCGTGTGAATGCGCCTCCTGCAGGACGTCCATCGCAGCGCTGAAGTCCTCAGACGTGACGCTCACCCCAGAGACACACAGATCCTCCTCTTCCTGTTCACTCGCCGCTTCTGGAAAACTACACCGCAAATACACCACACCAGTTTCTGCAACAAAACCCATGAATGGAGTGACTGAGGTAAAGACTTACTACGTCTTCAGAAGTCTTCTGTGAGCAGCTCTTCCAGCGTTGCTAAGAAGAGCGCAAAGATCTCCTAAAACAAAACCCTATGGACACAGAAACGTATGGGAATCCATTTTACTTCCGAAATGTGATGTAATGCAGCCATTTGCATTTAAAGCAGAGCAGTTTACTCATTAACAAACATTTTTATTCTCTGCAATAATACGTAATATAAAACAAATATAGTAATACCTCGAGATACGAGCGTCTCTACATATGAGTATTCTAAGATACGAGCAAGACTTCCGGCAGATTGTTGCTTCTAGATACGAGTAAATATTCGAGATACGAGCACGCGTACTGATGCTGATACTCGTTCACTTCACGTGTTCACTGACTTCTGTACGCGTCGCCCGCGAGTAGCTGATTTTCTCTCTATTTTGTGCATTATTCTTCATAATAACGATGATTCCTAAGAAAGTTAGTGGTAAGGATGGCAGTGAGAAGAAGAAACGCATGATGAACATGGAAATGAAGCATGAAATTATGGATAAATATGAGCGCAGTGCCGCGTGAGTCATCTAGCACGCACTTATGATCGCAGTACATCCACGATATGTACCATCCTAAAGCAGAAGGATGTTATCAAGAACGTAAATCCTTCCAAGGGCGTGACGATTACATCGAAGTTATGTTTGAATATAAATGATGAGATGGAGAGGCTTCTGTTGTGGATAAAGGAGAAACAGATCTCCATCGATAGATATTTCATTAAAAGCTCTGCGCTTTTAAGTGAAAGTGAAAGTAAGGGTAGTCAGGCGAAAAAAGAGAAGAAAAGTGATCAAAAGTAAGGAATAAAAAAAAAAAAATCAAAACAATAATATAAAATAGAAAAGTAAAAAAATAAAAAGTAAGCTAAGTTCAGTTATGATTAGTTCCCGCGATCCAAGAAAATCACACTTTTTACTAAACGAAAAAGATACAAAATGTGATCAAAAGTAAAGAATACAAATAAAAATAAAATAAAAACAATAATAGAAAATAAAAAAGTACGCTAAGTTATGTTAATTTAAGTGATGTAGTGTTCGTGTAAGATACGATACACAGCCCCCTCCCTCCCTCCTCCACACCTGCCATTACTATGTGTAAAAACTTATCATTAAAACCACATTTTATTTGATATCTCACTATATACATGTACTATAATTGTGTGTGCGTTTTTATACCAATAAAAAATTTTTTTTTCCATTGTTACAGATCTGGAACAGATTAATTTGTTTTCTATTATTTCTTATAGGAAAACATGATTCGAGATACGAACAATTGGAGTTACGAGCTACTTCCTGACGGATTATGCTCGTATCTCGAGGCATTACTGTATGACGGCACAGATGAGACGGATGATCAGTCTCACCGCTGTCTGTTTGGCTATCTTCCCCAGATTTACGTCTCTTCCCAACGGCAGGTCCTCACTGAGGCTGGACAGCATCGTCCTGCGCTGCTCCTCAGACAGGCTCTCTATCGCCACCTGGTGCACAAACGCTGCCATCACATCACAGGACAGCTCTCTCCGGCTGCTCACAGACCCCACCACAACCACACTGCACAGGAAGAGGAGAAGGTAAGAGCGATGGTGTTGCATTGGAAATACTTTGCTTGCTGGCGCCTCACCTGGCATGAACGGCCGCAACGAGCTGGCAGAGGGTGGACGCGACCCTGGAGTCCGTCTCGGTGCCGTCCCGTTGCTGGCCGAGCAGCTGCAGGTTTCTCAGCAACAGAACACAAGGATGATGGAGTTCTGCTCTCTCAAACACAGACTTCATCTTCGCCTCGCACGCGGCTGCAGTGTCGGCACAGAGAGTGACGCAATCCACCTGCACACAGGAACACGCAGCCTCATTCACAGCTCTGCTCATGTGTGACTCCTTATAATTTAGGTAAATCACAAAGGCACTTGCAACGCCAAGGTCATGGGTTCAATTCCCAGGGAAAGCAAGAACTGATTAGAATGTCAATGTGTTTCTTGAATGCAATGCAAGATAAAATTGCATTCAAAAAACACATTGACAATCTAATCAGTTCTTGCTTTCCCTGGGAATTGAACCCACGACCTTGAAGTTGCAAGTGGAAAGGAAAAGGTCACTCTACAACATGGTCATGATTAAACTAAAATAAAGAAACAGTGAGTAAAATGGTCACAACTGAAATAAAATGAGGGAACTAATTAGTACAAAGTGGCCACAATTTAAACACAACAAATTAACGAATTACATTAAATGAAGGAACTAATTAATAAATTGTAGGGATGAATTCTTAATTTGTGGACAGAGCTCCATAAAGAAAATGTACACAAATATTTAATTCAGTTCATCAATAAAAACAGTTGAATGATATGATATTTCAAATCACCCAATATTTGTGAGTTCTGGTTGTTTTGCAGAATCACGTTTTTTTAGCTTAGCAACATGCTAACATCAAACTCTACCAGAATAGTAGTAGTATTCAGAATAGTATTCTAGTCTAATTCAGAACAGAATTGTTTCCTGTCCTGCGTCATGAGAGACACAACTCGTGAATACTTTGATGCTCATAACTGCAGAAAAACACATGGTTAATAAAGTTAAATCCAATGACCTTCAGCAGATGCAGATGTAGCCTCCTGCTAGCAGCTTTCACCGCGGTAACTTTACCACTGCCGTTCGGACCCGTCAGAAGAATTGAACAGCCTCGATTTAACGCAAGAGAGCTGCGATAAAATAACGCATAAAAACACGTGTAAATTAACATCTGGTCTTTAACATTCAGCTGCTAATTAACACATCTTCTAACGCAGTTCAATCAATATATTAGCATGAATAAATACATTTAAATCCAGCCTTAGAAACACAAAGTCAACATGTATACGGAAATCACGTTTCTGTTTTTCCAGCCTGTTGTTAATTGAAGAATATAAAAATCACAAAATAATGTCATTTATTTACTATATTAATAGAATAATAAAAAATCTTTCAACACAAGTAGCTTTGTCAAAATTACATCAGATAATTGAGTTATAAAGACATAAAATTGCAATTCTGAGACACTTTCGGGGACGAGTGTACCTTTCAGTGAGATGCGGTTGGATGATGGTGAGCAGTTGCTCCACAGTGCCGGACAGACCCGGAGGACAGAGACTCGTCCAGAAAGACGAACCCTTCGCCAGCACGGAGCAGGGAGATGGGCTGTGGGCGGAGCCTCCCTGTGGACAGCCAATCACAGCTTGAGTCTGCATTGACAGAGAAGACGCTGACCCCCATTAGAGTGACTGTCTTTATTTCTCACCATATAGAGAGAAGTGTGAGTGGAATCAGCCAGGTATGAAGAAACCTCTTCCTCCTCAGCAGAAAAACCACACACCCGCTTCACTCGGAAATACAGCACTGGCCACCTGCCGATCACAGGACCTGCATTAAAGTCACCATGGAAGCAAAACTGACTGGTCTTATTCTTAAATGGGATAGTGCAGTGTTTATTGTGTTAAATTCATGCTCCTACTAATCTTGACTGAGAATAAAAGCATCTCTTCTCTGATGACGAGGGCAGAGGAACTTGTCACCAGATCCACCAATAGTAAACCACAACCATCCAATCAACTCTTGCACACTTACACACTCTCACTTACACACAAACACACTCTCACTCACATTCAAACTCACTCTCCCACGCACACACACTCTCTCACTCTCATTCATTCACTCAGACACACACACACTCACTCACTCTCACTAAGATAAAGAAATAAATGCGTAAAATGGTCACAATTTCAATAAAATAAGGGAACTAATCAGAAAAAAGTGGCCACAATTTAAACATTTCATATACGTCACAAAAGAGAAGAACAGACAGGCACAACTTGAGATTCATGCAAAGATTAAAGGCGCTTCTGAAGATGAACCTGCAGCTGAGGATTCCTTCAGAGCTCTTCTCTATTAGATCAGGATGTCCTTCCGATGGGATTCCCAGTATGTTCCCCTGCTGAACAAGCCTGAAAACAAACACAATGTTGAGGAAGAACAGAGAGAGTGAGACAGATGAATGTCAGACTTGAGCTCAGGGCACCTGGGTGTGCTGAAGTGTGTGTGGAGGATGCTGTCGAAGGGCCCGTGCGAGCCGTACTCTGGAGATACGACAGCTTCGATGTGCAGCTCTTTAGCAAACGCCGGCGCTGCGGATCGACACGCGCTCGCCGACACCTGCGCTGACACCTCTGTGTGCCGGGACGCCTTATTCCACCTCTGCTTGAATCAAGTTACAAAGAGACACTCGTCCTTCACATGATCAGACCCTCCTGAACATCACCACAAACACACAGTTCTTCTACATAAACTTAACATTCAGTAAAGTGAACTCACTTCAAACGACTTATACTAAACAAACAAATAATAATAATAAATCGCAAATGCATAAATTAAGTTAAATTGTTGTTGAATCATGCTACCAACATGCTAATGACGCGGTAATAATATAATGCTAGTAACATGGTAACTAATGCTAGAGACATGCTAATTCGTGCTAACAATGTGTTAATAAAGTGCTAACAAAATGCTAATTATTGTTAGCGACATGTTAAAAATGCTAAATCATACTAGCAATATCCTAATTCATTGCTTAATCATGCTAACGACATTGTAAATCATGCTAACAAAATGCTTGTTCGTGCTAGCCACCTGCTAAATGTTAATTCATGCTAATTAACTGGTCTGCTCTTCTAGAGCTGATGTACAGCCAAAAAAAAACTTTGTTTTTAGTGTTTTCCTGTGAACACTTGTTGCTTTGAAACAATCTCTATTGTAAAAAGCGCTAAAGAAATAAAGGTGACTTGGCTAGTATTAAATATTAAATGTTACATATTAAATCATGCTAACAACATGCTAATTAATGCTAGCAACATGCTAATTTATACTAAATCATGCTAGCGGTATGTTAAATCAATCATAATTTAACGACATAAGCCTAACCTAATGCTGTTAAAACTACTTCAAAATTTCTGGTCCGGCTTTATCAAGCCAACTTCAAAGTTCGTTTACGAACTTTACTCATCTAGTTGTTTATATCGTCTCAAAACAAAAACTATATTTTTATAAAACAAACATTCATTCAAAGTTTTCTGGTCTTAAATAATGTTCTCAAAATGTTTTAGTTAAACGGTCATCTAATTATTGGAATGTTACTATTCAAAAGTAACGTTTGAAGAACAATAAAATAGAATTATGTTTCCTAAATGTCCATATAACCACGAAAAAACATTTAATTTTTTTTTTTTAAACTGGATATTTTGAATATTCAGCAAACATTCAGAAATAAAATTTTCCAATATTAATGGGAACAAAATCAAATTCATCAGATGTTCTCAAGAGTAATATTGTGATAAAAACAAACAAATTGCTCATTTTTATTTTTAATACTGTGAATTTAGTACAGTAATACCTTGAGATACGAGCGCCCGACATATGAGTATTCCGAGATACGAGCAAGCCTTCGAGCTAATTCTTTGCTCTGAAACACGAGTAAAGATTTGAGATACGAGCAGCTGAGAGGCGCAGACGCACTTGGAGCAGCTCAAGTGCCTCACTGCTTCCTGCTTGTTGATTTCCCTAAGCATCTTCCGCAAGTCTTCCTGTGGTGTGTTTTATATACATTTATGGTGTAATTGCATATGATCTCCACTAGAGGCAGCTTGGTTTTACAGCGGGGGTTACCGGGGGCAACGGGTGATTCACGAGTATTAAGCTGGGAGCAGCACGAGTTATGAGTGTTCAATAATAATCAATATGAGCTTCTGAGTCTATCAATACACAACACAGGAAGAAACACTACACTTCTGTATTGTGTTTGCGTTATCTGCGTAATTTACGCTATTTTTGTGTGTGTCGCTATAGCAATTAAAAACATGTTTTTTTCAATTGTTATTAGCACTAATAAGGGTGTTTTTTTTAGAGGGCCGGAATGGATTAATATTTTATCTGTTATTTCTTATGGGGAAAAATGATTTGAGATACGAACAACTCGAGTTACAAGCTCGTCCTTGAACGGATTATGCTCGTATCTCAAGGCACTACTGTACTTTAAAGGTCCAATCATTTGAGCATCACCATCAGAATTATCCTGGACATGTTCACCTTGATTTTGATGGCCTTATTCCCGACAGGTACTGGCATCCCCCCCGACAGGTTAAACCAGTGAACGGCTGAAATCAAGCCCTCATGGTCACTCCCCTCCATGTGTGGGTGTGGAAGCGTGTCGAAGGCTCGGACCGCAGCCAGATGAACCCGTCCCGCTCTCTTACAGCTGCTCTCGGGCTGACCCGGGACGGGACTCTGGGCCGCAGGCGTCCTCTTGGCTTTGTCTGCTGGGACGGACACAATGACCCACTCCCCGTTAAACACACCCAGCTTCAGCAACAAGCTCTTGCTCACCAGAACCGTGCTGTCTACATCCAAGCCTTCTTCGCCCTGGTCCAGTCTGGACAGAAGTCCTCCTGGGACATCAAGCACCCGGATGTCAAGCCTGCACTCCAGAGCCTGAGAGAAGGCAGTGAAGTCCAGAGCTCTGCTGTTGAACAGCGAGCTGGCAGAGCTCAAGCTGCTGGCATACTGGGCGAAGTCAGAGACGCAGAGAGAGGATGCTGGGAGTCTGATGGGGATGCTCAGCTCCAGATCCCTGCAGTCTGACACCAGCACACTCGTGTCCACTGTGATCATGCCCTGGCTCACAGGTGCGCACTCCAGCACCAGCACGTCTGCCATCTGCGCATGCGCGGCGTCTCCACCCAGCGAGTGATGGTAGGGCAGCAGAAGCGCGTCCCCGCGCCTCGCCAGCAGCGTCTGTCCCGGACATGACGCCAGGACCAGCAGCCCACAGCAGAACTGCTCTGAACTTACCCATTTAAAGCTCTGCTTGGTCCGCGCCCCGAGCACAATCCTCTGTAAAGGCAGCAGGGAGTGCGGACGAACCGTTCCCAGTGCGCGCTCCTTCAGCCCGTAGTGCTTGAGGAAAGATCTGCTCGCGCGCACAGCGAGACGCGCGTCCGTGTTTACATCGGGCTCTTCCTCGGGAGTGATGTGCGCGCACACCAAAAAGCCCCGATTAGAGGGTGACTGCTCGTCCGTCGGGGAAAACAACAGCGCGTGTGTGGGCTCAGTGTGGCCTGGAAACTTCTGCGTGAATTGTGATTTGTTTATAAGCACGTGTAGAGGATGAATATGCAACGGAAAGTCGTCGAGACATTGCAGCTTCACGGGGGCCGCCATGTTGAAGACGCGCGCATGCGCAGTGAAGCGAGAGAAACGGACCGCTGCTGGATAACTGGGTCGATTTTTGTTATGCTTTAAATTTAGTCATTATTTTGTGTGAATGAAACTTCCATGAATGTAAATAGTAGTATTTTCCCCCTTTAAATCAGACAACATTAGCGGGTAATAGGAAAAACAAATTTATTTTTAATTTTAATATTATACTTTTTAGCATACAGTCTTCTCAACAACACACAAAGTTATACGTAATGTGTTTCTCATAAGAAACTGGAATTTAATGGACACCCATTGAAAATAATAAATACTGTATTAATTTATTATAAGAATTAATATGTGACAATAAATCAATAATTTGATATAAATTGAAACGTCTTCATTATATGTAATTAGAAATATATTTAAATTGATTTTACAAGCCAGACAGAAATGTTTTTCTTTCATATGATATTTGGCAGTTTGGTCCTGTGAAAAACTTGTTTTAGATGTTAAATATTTTTTTTTTTTCAGTCATTCCATTCATGTGGTTTGTGAAATATAACACATGAAGGTAATTATGTGTTGCATTCAAAAATGGCATATTATAAAATATTTCTGTGATATTATCATTTTTACTGTACACAGTCAGATAATGGAAAAGCATTGTTTTAGTCCACATTCATGGCACTATTAACTGAGTACAATTTGATTGATATAAAATTGATTAAATATAAAATTATCATGACATGAAAGTGAAAAAGTGAAAGCCCCTTTAAACTGTTCCACCTCAGTGTCTCGTCCGGTTACCGATCCTGTCAGGTTTTCATTTTTTCAAAACACCCTGACCCTGTTGCAATAAATAAATTGTACTTATTTGGGGGGAGTTTCCAGCATTTGTTCATTCTCCAGTTGTGGGGTTTGTCATTTGCTGTGCTGTAGTTGGTGAGAGTCACCACTGTGTGGCGAATGTGTGCTTTAAATCAGAAGTCTTCAACCCTGATCCTGAAGCCTGTGATTGTCAAGCAGTCCTGAAGAGCTTGATCATTGATCATTAGGTGTGTTTGATCCGGGCTGGAGCGAATCTATATAGGACAGAAAGTGTTACACATGGTTGTCTTGTTTTGATACCAGTAAACAAGCTCTGCCTTACACAGGAAGTCAACATGGCCATGCTGCATGTGTTCAGAGACCCATAATACGACCTGTAACGTTCCTGAGAGCTTGTTTACTAGTTCCAAACTAAACTGCATCTGTAAAAGCATCAAATCATTAGTGCAGACACAGAAGTTATAGAGATACAAAAGGATGTAGGATTCATACACTTGAATCATAATCTGAAGGTGAATGTGCTTCTGTACTCTATATGATTTTCTGTGAAATCTGAAATCCGAACATGAGATCCGACTCTGACTTTCAAGCAACCAGTGCTGAGAAATCCAGGACACACAAATAAATGTTGAAAGGTATTATTATTCATTTGTTTAACAAAGATTTCTAGCATATTTCCAGGGAGTTTGTGTAACAAAACCAGCCAAATCTAGCCCAAATGTATTCAGGAAGGGTTCGCCAGTCAAAATCGTGTACCGAGTTTGATTCACTTCAGCCCATGGCAAAAGTGCAAAAGTAGCCACGGAATTTAATGAATAGGTACCTAGCTAATTCACTGCACATCGTTGAGGGTTAGAGAGCAAACTTTCTCAGCAAGTGGAACTAATAGAGATTAGTTCACAGGTGGCAACTTTCTTGACTTCTTTATAGTCAAGTCACCTTTACTTATACAGCGCTTTTTACAATACAGATTGTTTCAAAGCAGCTTTACAGAAATAACAGTAAAATATTACAACAAAGTTTGTCTTGGCTGTACAGCAGCTCCAGAAGCACAGCCATCATCTCTCTTTCCTCACTGCAATGCTGATGATACAACTTCCAGACAGAGGATCCGGCACACGTCCATGTCCAAGCCGTCGCCCTGGTCCAATCTGGACAGAAATCCTGTTGTTTTCTGCAGCATCTCAGCCTGCCCGACAGACATTTCTTGCTAAATGAAGGACCACCACCTTCAACTCAAGCTTGTGAAGACAGAACTGTCCCGGCCAACCCAACCCTCCACCACAACGTCTCAATTCAACTAGGTTTGTCCATCATAACTCCATCCAGGAACCTTGGTGTTGAGATTAACAATCAGTTGAACTTCACAGTCCACATTGCTATAAATTCCTGGTCCTGTAGATTCACCTCATACAACATTAGCAGGATCAGACCCTTTCTATAAGATCATGCTACACAACTCCTAGTCCAAGTTCTTGCTTTCTTGGCAGGCCTTTAGCCTTCACAGTCAAGCCTCGACAACTGATCCAGAATGAGAGGTCTTTAACGATCCTTTATCAGTTATCACATCAAATATATGGCCAGCTGGCAGATCAACAGGCTATTTCATTCTTTCAAATATACAAGATTCAAGCAAGATGACACCATCCTCTGGGAATAAAAGTTGGTGATCTGATGCATTGGTGGCTTTCTCATGCATCAGACGTCCTCAAATCTCAGAGGCAGAGCATTGAGAGGATGTATAGAGGTCAAAGACTCATCCTGTGGCTTCCCAATGACATCATCCTTTGTGGGTCCTTCCTGTGTCTGTCCTCACCCCGCTGCTCCACCTTCCCAGAGTGCATCAGTAGCGCTGCCCCAGCTGCATCCTCTCCAGACCGTGAAGAGGAGAAGATGAGAGCAGTACTTCACCAGGGCATGTGGGAGGAAGAACCCGAAGGAAATCCTGCCAGCTGAAAATAGTGATGGGAGTGTGTAAGCCTGAGGAATAAAGTTCCAACATCAGATTTTTTTCCAGACATCACTCCCAGGCATTTCCTCGTCAATATATCCACAAAATCCGACAAGATAGTCGATATACTTCAGGAAATATTTGTGACCAAACTCTCAGAGAAAATGCCATTACTGCTTGGCCGTTGCTAGGTTGATTATAACCATAACAATGGTAAAATGGTTCTTTGTGTCCCAGTTTAGTCTATGGGTAAGACATTCAGAGGTTGACTTCCTGTCTTTCCTTTAGCTCACACAGTAGAGCCGTATTTCCCCAGTATTCCCCATAAGTAGCCGCTTGCAACGCCAAGGTCATGTGTTTTATTCCCAGGGAAAGCAAGAACTGATTAGAATGTTAATGTGTATCTTGAGTGAAATGTAAGTCACTTTGGATAAAAGCGTCTGCCAAATGTGTAAATGTAAAACTGTGTTTGGCTAGTTAACCCCTGTTGGTAACTACTAATGCCCATGTCTATGCAAAGCTCAAAAAAATTATCCGTTGTTACCAACAGAGATTAAACTTGAAACCATAGTTAGCTACCAATGCTTTTGGGAAACACACTCCTGAACCATATTCTCACAGCGAAGTTTGTTATTGTTCTTCACTTAGCCTTGAAGTAAAAAGAGTCGTGACTAGGCTACTGTTAGCGAACAACCTGGTACCGTCCACACTGCTGAGAACAACGTTTCTAACTCCCGAAATGAACTCTAGATGCAATTTAATTTCACAACAAACACACCAAAAAGTAAATTTCACATTATAAAACAGCTCTGATCTTGGATGCTGACTGGTCAAGACAGCATTCAGGCATTGTTACTGCTATGACATGAAACACTGTTCACCAACTAGTATATTGCAAAGCAAAATATGAATATGAATTTGTGTACTTCCTATTTAATTGTTAAGTAATCATTTCGTAAACAATAAAGCACAGTCAGGACTGAAGGAGTATAAGGACTCTTATGAGAACAAATGTCTTATTTTGACATGACTTATTTTATATGTACATTGATATACATATAAAGCCTGATTCCCCAGCTGAATGTTACAGTCATAAAGTCCCGGTTTGTGGTGTAGTTTTGTTAAACAGAGGAGTGTGTGCTGTGGCACCATGGCTCTTCGGCTCTGTTTCAGTCGGACGACTTTGAGCGCCGCACAGATGATCATGTGACCGCGGCTCCAAACATCACTTAATTTACTAATATATGCTTTATTTTTGGTTATGATATAATAAAAGTGTCACAAAATGCTATTAGTTTTATCTGAGGAACACAAGGAGCATTTAGGTTTCTTATCAGAAGTGGATTCTGCGGGTAAGCGATGCAAAAACAGCAGGAAAATCTGTGTACAACTATTGCTATAATATTTACATTGTTACACACTTTTATCAGATCTCAAGCTAATATGACCAAACTGTGTAGCTATAATCTTTTGCCTGCTTGTATTTCTTCTTCGTTTTAACATGAAATTTATTAGGTTTACATCTTTTGAAAGATGTAAAAACGTTCTCTCTCTCCTCTCTTAATACATATATGTGTATGTATGTATGTTACATTACAATTTATATACAAAATGTTAATTAAAATGAGTAATTGTGAGATCTTATATCTCACAGTTCGGACTCTTAGTCTCAGAATTGTTCTGAATAAACTTTTAATATGTTTTATTAAGCTTAGTGTAATGTTTAAAACAGATTCTTTTTATGTGACAGAATAGTGACTGACGGTACTTATTCCTAGAGTCTGTCTGTCTTGTTGTTGTACATATAAAAATGTATCATGGTCAATATAATAATAAAGCATCATATTTGATCTTCAGTTTTTTTTTTTTTTTGCCAGTTGTTGGAGAATTTGGTCGAATTGCTGTGGAGTTTCTGAAAAAGGGTTCAAACCCTAAAATCTACGAGGGAGCGGCACGTGAGTGAGGAGTATTATTGTATTGTGATGTGAGGAGTATTATTAGTGTACTGTGAGGAGTGTTAGTGTGATGTGAGGAGTATTATTAGTGTACTGTGAGGAGTATTAGTGTACTGTGAGGAGTGTTAGTGTGATGTGAGGAGTATTATTAGTGTACTGTGAGGAGTGTTAGTGTGAAGTGAGGAGTGTTAGTGTACCGTGAGGAGTATTAGTGTACTGTGAGGAGTATTATTAGTGTACTGTGAGGAGTGTTAGTGTGAAGTGAGGAGTATTAGTGTACTGTGAGGAGTGTTATTAGTGTACTGTGAGGAGTGTGACTGTGACGTGAGGAGTATTATTAGTGTACTGTGAGGAGTGTTAGTGTGATGTGAGGAGTATTATTAGTGTACTGTGAGGAGTGTTAGTGTACCGTGAGGAGTATTATTAGTGTACCGTGAGGAGTATTATTAGTGTACCGTGAGGAGTATTATTAGTGTACCGTGAGGAGTATTATTAGTGTACCGTGAGGAGTATTATTAGTGTACCGTGAGGAGTGTTAGTGTGATGTGAGGAGTATTATTAGTGTACTGTGAGGAGTATTATTAGTGTACCGTGAGGAGTATTATTAGTGTACCGTGAGGAGTGTTAGTGTGATGTGAGGAGTATTATTAGTGTACTGTGAGGAGTGTTAGTGTGATGTGAGGAGTATTATTAGTGTACTGTGAGGAGTATTATTAGTGTACTGTGAGGAGTATTATTAGTGTACTGTGAGGAGTGTTAGTGTACTGTGAGGAGTATTAATGATGTGGGGAGTGTTAGTGATGTGAGAATTATTAGTGTACCGTGAGGAGTATTATTAGTGTACCGTGAGGAGTATTATTAGTGTACCGTGAGGAGTGTTAGTGTGATGTGAGGAGTATTATTAGTGTACTGTGAGGAGTGTTAGTGTGATGTGAGGAGGAGTATTAGTGTGATGTGAGGAGTATTGTTAGTGTACTGTGAGGAGTGTTAGTTTGACGTGAGGAGTGTTAGTGTGACGTGAGGAGTATTATTAGTGTACTGTGAGGAGTATTATTAGTGTACTGTGAGGAGTATTATTAGTGTACCGTGAGGAGTATTATTAGTGTACCGTGAGGAGTATTATTAGTGTACCGTGAGGAGTGTTAGTGTACTGTGAGGAGTATTATTAGTGTGATGTGAGGAGGAGTATTATTAGTGTGATGTGAGGAGTATTATTAGTGTACTGTGAGGAGTATTATTAGTGTACTGTGAGGAGTATTATTAGTGTACTGTGAGGAGTATTATTAGTGTACTGTGAGGAGTATTATTAGTGTACTGTGAGGAGTATTATTAGTGTGATGTGAGGAGTATTAGTGTGCCATGAGGAGTATTAATGATGTGGGGAGTGTTAGTGATGTGAGAAGTATTAGTGTACCGTGAGGAGTGTTAGTGTACCGTGAGGAGTATTATTAGTGTACCGTGAGGAGTATTATTAGTGTACCGTGAGGAGTATTATTAGTGTACCGTGAGGAGTATTATTAGTGTACCGTGAGGAGTGTTAGTGTACTGTGAGGAGTATTATTAGTGTGATGTGAGGAGGAGTATTATTAGTGTACTGTGAGGAGTATTATTAGTGTACTGTGAGGAGTATTATTAGTGTACTGTGAGGAGTATTATTAGTGTACTGTGAGGAGTATTATTAGTGTACTGTGAGGAGTATTATTAGTGTGATGTGAGGAGTATTAGTGTGCCATGAGGAGTATTAATGATGTGGGGA
This sequence comes from Rhodeus uyekii, assembly GCA_037043235.1. Classification (NCBI taxonomy): domain Eukaryota; kingdom Metazoa; phylum Chordata; class Actinopteri; order Cypriniformes; family Acheilognathidae; genus Rhodeus; species Rhodeus uyekii. The sequence goes on from JAWRVZ010000062.1 coordinate 3,293,457, forward strand.
GTGTTAGTGATGTGAGAAGTATTAGTGTACCGTGAGGAGTGTTAGTGTACCGTGAGGAGTATTATTAGTGTACCGTGAGGAGTATTATTAGTGTACCGTGAGGAGTATTATTAGTGTACCGTGAGGAGTGTTAGTGTGATGTGAGGAGTAGTATTAGTGTGACGTGAGGAGTATTGTTAGTGTGCTGTGAGGAGTATTAGTAGTGTGCTGTGAGGAGTAGTATTAGTGTGACGTGAGGAGTATTGTTAGTGTGCTGTGAGGAGTATTAGTAGTGTGCTGTGAGGAGTATTAGTAGTGTGCTGTGAGGAGTATTATTAGTGTGCTGTGAGGAGTATTATTAGTGTACCGTGAGGAGTATTATTAGTGTACCGTGAGGAGAATTATTAGTGTACCGTGAGGAGAATTATTTGTGTACCGTGAGGAGTGTTAGTGTACCGTGAGGAGTATTATTAGTGTACCGTGAGGAGTGTTAGTGTGATGTGAGGAGTATTATTAGTGTACCGTGAGGAGTATTAGTAGTGTGCTGTGAGGAGGAGTATTATTAGTGTGATGTGAGGAGTATTATTAGTGTACTGTGAGGAGTATTATTAGTGTGCTGTGAGGAGTATTATTAGTGTGCTGTGAGGAGTATTAGTAGTGTGCTGTGAGGAGTATTAGTAGTGTGCTGTGAGGAGTATTAGTAGTGTGCTGTGAGGAGTATTAGTAGTGTGCTGTGAGGAGTATTATTAGTGTACTGTGAGGAGTATTAGTAGTGTGCTGTGAGGAGTATTAGTAGTGTGCTGTGAGGAGTATTAGTGTGCTGTGAGGAGTATTAGTAGTGTGCTGTGAGGAGTATTATTAGTGTGCTGTGAGGAGTATTAGTAGTGTGCTGTGAGGAGTATTATTAGTGTACTGTGAGGAGTATTATTAGTGTGCTGTGAGGAGTATTATTAGTGTACTGTGAGGAGTATTAGTAGTGTGCTGTGAGGAGTATTAGTAGTGTGCTGTGAGGAGTATTAGTAGTGTGCTGTGAGGAGTATTAGTAGTGTGCTGTGAGGAGTATTAGTAGTGTGCTGTGAGGAGTATTATTAGTGTACTGTGAGGAGTATTAGTAGTGTGCTGTGAGGAGTATTAGTGTACTGTGAGGAGTATTAGTAGTGTGCTGTGAGGAGTATTATTAGTGTACTGTGAGGAGTATTAGTAGTGTGCTGTGAGGAGTATTATTAGTGTGCTGTGAGGAGTATTATTAGTGTGCTGTGAGGAGTATTATTAGTGTGCTGTGAGGAGTATTAGTAGTGTGCTGTGAGGAGTATTAGTAGTGTGCTGTGAGGAGTATTAGTAGTGTGCTGTGAGGAGTATTATTAGTGTACTGTGAGGAGTATTAGTAGTGTGCTGTGAGGAGTATTATTAGTGTGCTGTGAGGAGTATTATTAGTGTGCTGTGAGGAGTATTATTAGTGTGCTGTGAGGAGTATTAGTAGTGTGCTGTGAGGAGTATTAGTAGTGTGCTGTGAGGAGTATTATTAGTGTGCTGTGAGGAGTATTATTAGTGTGCTGTGAGGAGTATTAGTAGTGTGCTGTGAGGAGTATTATTAGTGTGCTGTGAGGAGTATTATTAGTGTGCTGTGAGGAGTATTATTAGTGTGCTGTGAGGAGTATTAGTAGTGTGCTGTGAGGAGTATTAGTAGTGTGCTGTGAGGAGTATTATTAGTGTGCTGTGAGGAGTATTATTAGTGTGCTGTGAGGAGTATTATTAGTGTACTGTGAGGAGTATTAGTAGTGTGCTGTGAGGAGTATTAGTAGTGTGCTGTGAGGAGTATTATTAGTGTACTGTGAGGAGTATTAGTAGTGTGCTGTGAGGAGTATTAGTAGTGTGCTGTGAGGAGTATTAGTAGTGTGCTGTGAGGAGTATTAGTAGTGTGCTGTGAGGAGTATTATTAGTGTGCTATGAGGAGTATTATTAGTGTGCTATGAGGAGTATTAATGATGTGGGGAGTATTAGTGATGTTAGGAGTGTTAGTGATGTGAGAAGTATTAGTGTACTGTGAGGAGTGTTTGTGTGTGACGTGAGGAGTGTTAGTGTGAATTGAGGAGTATTAATGTACTGTGAGGAGTATTAGTGTACTGTGAGGAGTATTAGTGATTTGAGGAGTATTAGAGACAAGGAGTATTAGTGTGATGTGCAGGTGATGAGCTGATGATCTGATCTGTTGAATGCTGTCGCAGGGAAGCTGAATGTGCCAGCGGAGAGCGTCCAGCACGGCGTCCAGGGTTTGATGTACCTCCTCACCGAGAGCTCCAAACTCATGGTACATCCTCAAACACGCTGCCACCGCTGCATGACTGCTGTACAGTGAACCGGCGCCTCATTTCCATGTGTAACCCTGCAGATTTCTGAGGTTGATTTCCAGGACTCTGTGCTGGTGTTGGGATTTTCAGAGGAGCTCAATCAGCTTCTCCTCCAGCTGTATCTGGAGAACAGGAAGGAGATTCGACAGATTCTCGGAAAACTCGCCCCCAGCCTCCCCCATTACCACAACCTGGAGTGGAGGCTCGATGTTCAGGTGTGATCTAGTTACAAACTAAAGCTATTAGACATCAGTTTGCTTAACTGAAATAAAGGGAAATATAAATATTAAATAAAAAAACTGCTTGAAACTTGAAAGTAAAAAAAAAAAAATTACTACACTGAAGTACATTTTAAAATATGAACTGAAAATATACAAATAAAATCAAATTCTTTAAAAATTGTATTTATAATACTATATTATTAATTAAAATTATAAGTAGTCTTTCATCCTCTTATGCCAAAACAAAAACACAAAAAAAGACACGTTTAACATTTTTGTCAATTAACATTGGCAGCGCAAATTAGAGTAAATTATCATAAAGAGATCACTAATTGTATCCTAATAGGAGTGTGTGTGTGTGTGTTTTCGTTGTGCTTGCAGTTGGCCAGTCGGGCGCTTCGCCATCAGGTGAAGCCCACCGTGACCCTGAAGCTGCACCTGGAAGACGGCGCGAGACGCAGCGCCCGTGTGCTGCAGACGGATCCCGCCACTCTGCATCACCTCATACAGGAGCTGGAGCGAGCGCTGGCCGAGCTGAAGACCAACCACTGCCGCCGCATCCTCCGCAACATCAAGTAGAGCTCAGAGAGGATTCGTGCGTTTGAGCGATTCAGAATCCTCTAATGAGATGAGCAAGGCCAGAGCTCTTTGCATTAAACTCCACCGTAAAGGGTTAGTTCATCCAAAAATGAAATTCTGTGATTAATTACTCGCCCTCGTGTTGTTTCAAACCCGCAAGACTTTCCACTTTGTCCATTGTATAACTAATCCATATGATTCAAATCCATAGTTTTCTGAAGAGACACGGTCACGTTGTATGATTGAACTTCGGCTTTTGATCAGAAACTCAAACGTACTTGCTTGACTCACAAGAACAAACCTCAGTGGTTCATGCGGAAGCTCAAACGTGCCGCGCGGCGTGAGAATGAACCTCATTGGTTCTCATGCTTGAGCTTCTGTTTACCATATCTGATCAATGTTTATACGTGAATAAAAGCCTAAATTCAATCTGTTCTTCGTATAAAGTGACTGCGTCTCATCAGAAGACCTTTATTTTATGGATTCGATTCACATGGATTAGTTTTCTGATCTCTTTATGAACTTTTTGTGTAATCTGATGTGAGTGTAGTCTCTCAGATTTCATCAAAATGAACAAAAAACGTATGGGTTTGGAGTTATTAATGACAGAATTATCATTTTCGTGCGAGCTAACCCATTAAACCAGTGATGCTCCAGTTGTTTCATTCATGCCATAAGTGTTAACGGATGCCTTTGCTTTATGAGTATGAGCGACATACATGTGTCGTGTGTATTTTAGGGCAAGCCTATACATTCCCAGTAATATATGCGCATTTTGGACCAATGATATCGAATGTCATATTGATCAGTTATTGCACTTTTGAAGTGTGAATTCACCTCTGAATCTGCAGTGTTTTAGCACTTATTTTAGGGGCTTCTGCAGAATTCTGTGCAAAAATTGAGAAGAAATGTGTTAATGGATCACAGTTTAATCTGGGAATGCATGTCTGGTAATAAAGACTTTAAACTGCCTTTTTCCTCAGTGCACTGTTAACATTTGCACTGCATTCATGGATGTGTTTTACTGGTGTTTCATCGGTTTCTCTAATAAAGCATAATTCATCAGATTTGGCATGTATGATCTTATTCATCCTATCAAGTCGGCATGAAACTCATGTTGCGCTGGCCTTTTCTCCCTTATTGTTCTGTATATCTGAGTAATCGCTTCAGGAACAAGAACAAATGTAGGCGGGGCTTGATTGTGATTGGATGTTTGTGGTTTGTTATTGGTGGATCTCGTGTGATTGACAGGTTATTGTCCCGCCCTCCTCATCAGAGAAGATGCTGTTATTCTCATTCAAGATGATTACCACAGTAATCATTTATGATAAACACTCCAATATTCATAAAGAAACCAAAAATGGTCGGTTTTGATTTAATGTGGACTTTAATGTGACACATGTCTCTGGTGTCAGGTTAACTCTCTTCCTTTATGATGATCATGAGTCATTTAGCCTCTGAATTTCAGGGAAACTCTTTCCTTAAGTCAGGATAATGATTAATTTGCTAATTGCTAACTTTTAATCTAGAAGTTAGAGAAGTCATCCACTCCCTCATGCTCTAGTTGGCTTTATGAAGAGGTCGTGGTGTAACTTTAACAGGCTTACAGACACAAGAGCGGCGCATACAAGGGCACATCCCATAATGCACTGCAGCTGCTCCTCGCTGTAGGGTCTCCACCCGTTCCCTGTGCCTGTCTGAATTGATTTGATTAAAAATAATGATCCATGTCAGTGCAATATCTGTTATAACATTGCAAAAACAATAAAAAATGATTACTAATTTATTTAGTTCAATAAATTAATTTTATCTAGTCAATATGTTATTTTAATAGTACTTATATTGTACGTTTTCAATTACCTTATATTTCCAGTTTTCATTTGTAAGAATTGTACAGACTTGTGTAAAACTGTCTCTATATGACAGATGGAAAACAAGAGGCAGAGCAAGTTATTACATTACAAAATTGATTAAAAAATGTGGTATTATGTGCATAAACATTTAATGCACAATAAAAAGAGAATGTGCATTATTATTAGAGTACATGTGAAGTTTAACTAACAAAGATAAAGTTTAACAAATCTATCGATTTCTATTTTTTATTAAACTAATTTTAAGAGCAATTAATTCATCTTAAAATAAAATGCATTTAATTAATCTTATATAATAAACAGCATAAGGTGTAAACTGTCATAATTAATCTACAAGAGATGCTATGAACAGTTCCCGTAACGCTGATCACTTATCAATTACTATTCTTAAGTGCTGCAAATCTTCAAGCACACACACACACTGAATTCATTTCACCAAGATTGATATTTATAGCCAACAATCAAATCTGTATAATGTGTTATGTGTATGCCAGGTTGAAGAGATATGTTTTTAGTCTACATTTAAACTGACAGAGTGTGTCTGCTTCCCGAACTGTATTAGAAAGACTATTCCAGAGTTTAAGAGCTAAATAGGAAATGGATCGACCGCCAGCAGTTGACTTTGATATTCTAGGTATTATAAGCTGGTCAGTATTTTGGGATCGCAATAGACGTGAAGGGCTATAATGTGTTAAGAGATCGCTCAAGTACTGTGGAGCTAAACCATTTAATGCTTTGTAAGTAATTAGCAAGATTTTAAAATGTATTCGGTGTTTAATAGGAAGCCAGTGCAGGTTTGACAGAACTGGGCTAATATGCTCATACTTCCTGGTTCTAGTGAGAACTCGAGCTGCTGCATTTTGGACCAGCTGGAATTTGTTTATTAAGCGTGCAGGGCAACCACCCAGTAGAGCATTACAATAATCTAGCCTTGAACTCATGAACGCATGAACTAACTTTTCCGCATTTGTCTTTGAGAGCATATGTCGTAATTTAGATATATTTTTAAGATGGAAGAATGCCGTTTTACAGGTGCTAGAGACATGGCTTTCAAATGAAAGATTGGCATCAAAGAGAAAATGCAGGTTTCTAACGAACGACGAAGACTTGACAGAACAACCATCGAGTGTTAGGCAGTAGTCTAGATTATTACGAACCTTATGTAGAACCTTTTGGTCTAATAATTAGAATCTCTGTTCAGAATTTAGCAGTAGAAAGTTATTAGTCATCCAATTTTATATCAGTTATGCATTCTGTTAGCTTAGTGAATTTGTTCGTTTCATCAGGATGAGAAGAAATATAGAGCTGAGTATCATCAGCGTAACAATGAAAGCTAATGCCATGCTTCCTAATAACTGCACCCAAACGAAGCATGTACAGGGTGAAAAGCAATGGTCCTAGTACCGAACCTTGAGGAACTCCATACTGAACCCGTGATCGATATGACATCTCATTTACTGCTACAAGCTGATAACGGTCAGATAAGTATGATTTGAACCAGGCTAATGCAACTCCACAAATTGCAATGTAATTTGTATGTTATTAAAGTATAGAGTCATTATCAAACGAAATAAAACACATTGAAATACATTGAATCAGTTCTTGCTTTCCCTGGGATCGAACCCATGACCTTGGCGTTGTAAACACCAATGATCTGCTGATTGTTAGCATCTTCAGACTTCTGATCTTCTGAGCATCTACAGGCAGAACTGGAACAATAATAATTTATTCACAATATCCTACTGGAGAGAGCATGTGATTCTACTGTTAGAAACCCGAGTCCTATCCATATCAATCCCTACCGGAAGTCTTTGAAGTTTCATTGAAAGCTGTTCCCACACTGGCAGTAAGAGGTGTGTTTCACTCAGGTCCAGTGCGCAGATCAGTCCTCCTCATCACACATGGATTGCTCATCTCTCAGTCACAAGCACTGCAGTGATATGAGTGAGTGATGAACGTAATCGCCACACGTGTGACACAGATGACATCATCCCCAACAGTACCATGTGACACACACACACACACCTGAGGAGACAAGATCACTTCAGGGAAAATCAGATCAAAAGATAGATCAGTTGTTTTTGTGTAAGGGATTTATATTAATATATTATTTAGCAGTTAAATGAATTATATTCTCATTAATATTGTATTAATGAATTAATTAATATTGTATTATTCAGAAATAATACAATATTCACCATCTGGATTTCTCAGATTAAAGCTGAATTGTCTTTCAATTTGAGTTTTCATTGATTTAATGATTTTTGTTGTTAAATAATTGTGTTTGTGTTTTTGTATTGCTTTGATTATCACTGATTTATGCTGTAAAATGTCCTTGAGTGTCTTGAAAGAATTAATAAAAAATATTATTATTATAACACAAATTTAATACATTAACTTTAAACATTAAATATATTACATTAATGTGAAACATTACAAAATGTGAAAATGCTATATATTAAAAATAATTATTAATAGTATTCATACAGTATAATTGCAGTAACAAATTATTACTAAATTAAGTATTAGTATTACTTAGTATTATTTTATTTGTATAGTATTTATTAATATTTGATTTATTTATAAAGTTTTCATTCTTATTTTAATTGTATTCATTTTATGTTCTTTTGTAATTTTTTATGTTTTTAAATTTAATACAAAAATTAATTGTATTAATTTGTATTCGCTTTTTATATGCTTTATAAAAAGGCACAGTTTCTAATTTTATATCTAATATTTATATTTGATATTTATTATCCCTTCAGTCGTTAAAAAGGCATGTAATTTAAATCAATAGCACAAATTACTAAAGGTATGAGTTTATCGAGTAAATAACGTATACATAAAATTTATTAAAACATTTGTTGTTTTGTAATATTTTAAACTAATATTAACAACTTTGAGTTGACGATTAAATGCTTAATCTGCTAAATATAAATGTATGTTTTATTTATTTATTTCCAGTGTGTTGTTTAAAAATGTCATTAAAATATTATTAATATTAATAAATATAGTAAGATTTATACTGTAAGAGTAGTACAACGTGCAAATTTAATTTTAAAACTAATTTAAAAGATTACAATAAAATGTTTGGATTATGGTCAGATTCTTAATGTTTTGTTCAAAACGTTTATTTGTGGAGTTGCTCATTTCATAATCCATTGATATTCCATAGTTTATTCCAAGATTATGAAGGAAACTGTGTTATTAAATATTCATGAGGGGTTGAGTCATTGAATATTCATGAGGAGAGAGAGAGAGAGAGAAAAAGAGAGAGAGAGAAAGAGAGAGACAGAGACAGACAGACAGAGAGAAACAGAGAGAGAGAGAGAGAGAGAGAGAGAGAGAGAGAGAGAGAGAGAGAGAGAGAGAGAGAGAGAGAAACAGAGAGAGAAACAGAGAGAGAGAGAGAGAGAGAGAGAGAGAGAGAGAGAGAGAGAGAGAGAGAGAGAGAGAAACAGAGAGAGAAACAGAGAGAGAGTTAGTTTACAAACTTTCCATCGGGACAGGAACTCCGTCAGGAGGAACATCTCTGAAACTCTCAGTGCGGGACAACATGACTTACACTTTTATTACTTTATGACAACTTTCGAAAAAGACTTTTAAAAGCGTTTGACTTCGGCCGAAGCGACATTCACCAAAGCCAGAAGAAACAGGCCTAACCAAAAGCGGTTCGTGCAGTTTTTCAGGATTCCCACGGGCCATTTTGATCCAGAATAGCGCGATGAGCAGCAACCCTCTCCAGCCGTTCCCGGGACAGCAGGTCATCCATGTCGCCAAAGACCCGGACACGGACCTGGAGGCGCTCTTCAACTCCGTAATGAACCCCAAACCCAGCTCCTGGAGGAACAAGCATCTGCCCGAGTCCTTCTTTAAGGAGCCGGACTCGGGCTCGCACTCCCGGCAGTCGAGCACGGACTCCGGCGGGCTCCCCCCGCGGCTCCAGGCGCAGCACGTCCGCTCGCACTCGTCCCCGGCGTCGCTGCAGCTGCCCGCGGGCGCGCTGGGGGCCCCTGGGGGCCCGAGCCCCGCGCGCCACCACCAGCACATCCGACACCAGTCCTGCGATGTGGCCGAGGAGCTGCCGCTGCCCCCGGGCTGGGAGATGGCCTACACCCCCAACGGACAGAAGTACTTTCTCAAGTAAGCGACTTACGCAAACACCCTTCACGCTGACCCATGCTAGGATTGGGTCAAATGCAGCCCATGTTTGGGTCAAATGCTGTAAATTATGGGTAGTTTAAATTAATGTTTGGGTCATAACTAGTAAATTCTGGGTTGTATTAGTTATTGTTTGGGTCATATCTAGAAAATACTTGGTCATTTCAACCCAAATGTGGGTAATAAATGCTGGGTCGTTTCAACCCAAGTTTGAGTCAAATGTAGTAAATTCTGGGTAGTTTCAATTAATGTTTGGGTCATAACTAGTAAATTCTGGGTTGTTTTAGTTATTGTTTGGGTCATATCTGGAAAATACTTGGTCGTTTCAACCCAAATTTGGGTTATATCTAATAAATGCTGGGTCGTTTCAACCCAAGTTTGAGTCAAATGTAGTAAATTCTGGGTAGTTTTAATTAATGTTTGGGTCATAACTAGTAAATATTGGGTCGTTTCAATCCGAATTTGGGTCATATGCAGTAAATTATGGGCAGTTTCAATTATTGTTTGGGTCATATCTAGAAAATACTGGGTCGTTTCCACCCAAATTTGCTTCAAATGTAGTAAATGTTGGGTCGTTTCAATCAATGTTTGGGTTAAACGTGGACAAACCCAACCGTTAATTGCTATACATGTTTACATAAAAATATTAAACCCAATGGTTGTTGTTTATCCATACCAACTTTCTCCCTAATTTGGTTCTTAATTTACTTATTAGTACTTAAACCCGCCTTACTTCACTTTATTTCTAATGATTCATCTAGAAACATCGTCACCATGTTTCGGGAGGAGCCTGTGATCTCTGATCTGATTTCTGATCTGAATCAGTGCGCGTTCACACAGGAGATCTCCAGCTTTCGTTTTGACCTGTGAACAGACTAACGCTGGAGGCGCGGGGGCAGAAGCTCAAAAACAGCCGGTCCTGCTCGCTGGGATGTGCGGCACACACACACACACACACACACACACACACGTCTGTGATCAAGGCTCTCTCTCAGCTTGATAAGGATGTGTTTAGCATATCTCAGTCTGTCTCAATGTAAATTTTGACTTGCGTGTCTCCAGGAATGAGACGGCCCTCAGGACTCTGTCCTTATCTGATCCAGCGGGATGATTAGATGCGATCGCCTCGGTGGGACGTCCACCCATTCTCACACTGATTGTGTTCAGATGACAAACACGTCCAGATTAAATGGCTTTAATGCGTCTAAATCTTATTTGCTGACACTAGAAACCGGCGTCAGTTCTCACTTGCATGTTAAAAGTGTTATTCGTCCCCGTCTCTCACTCCAGCGAGCAGCTCTTGGGCCGCTTGTCCTGTTTGTGGATAAACACGGCTTTTAAATCACTGCTTCTGCTTTAGGACCCAGATTTCACACGGGAAGCCATGTGGTGAAGCGTTGCGAGGCAAAAGGAAACCACAAGAAATGAACTATGTGGGCCCAAAATAATATGAGAGAGACTGATGAGGAACATTTTCAACTTTATGAATGCATAAATAAAGAGCAATAAATACAAGTATTAGCCATATTACCAAGTGACAGATCAGTTTCCAAAATACCGTGAATACTGTGTGAATGACTCAACAAATGATTCATTTTGATATTCTATATGGTAAAAACTTTATTGTTTGTGTTTAGCGGTTTTTTTCATTACTGTAAGCAAACCTGCAAGACTTTTTTGGGTTACAATCAACCAGTTGATGAATAAATATACAGTACCGGTCTAAAGATTTGAATAGTTCTCTTCTGCTCAGCTAAGCTGCATGTATTTGTTGAAAATACAGTAAAAACTGTAATATTGTGAAATATTATTACAATTTAAATGAACTTTTCTGTGTGAATATATAGTAAAGTGTCATTTATTCCTGTGATTAAAGCTGAATTTATTAGATGATAAATACAGTAAAACAGTGTAATATTATATCAGTGTAAAACAGCTGTTTTCTATGTGAATATATAGTAAAGTGTCATTTGTTCCTGAGATTAAAGCTGAATTTATTAGATCATAAATCCACAATATATATAATATCAATATATTCACATAGAAAACAGCTGTTTTACTGTATTTATCATCTAATAAATTCAGCTTTAATCACAGGAATAAATCACACTTTACTATATATTCACATAGAAAACAGCTGTTTTACACTGATATAATATTACACTGTTTTATTGTATTTATCATCTAATAAATTGAACTTTAATCACAGGAATAAATGACACTTTACTATATATTCACATAGAAAACAGCTGATTTACACTGATATAATATTACACTGTTTTACTGTATTTATCATCTAATAAATTCAGCTTTAATCACAGGAATAAATGACACTTTACTATATATTCACATAGAAAACAGCTGTTTTACACTGATATAATATTACACTGTTTTACTGTATTTATCATCTAATAAATTCAGCTTTAATCACAGGAATAAATGACACTTTACTATATATTCACATAGAAAACAGCTGTTTTACACTGATATAATATTACACTGTTTTACTGTATTTATCATCTAATAAATTCAGCTTTAATCACAGGAATAAATGACACTTTACTATATATTCACATAGAAAACAGCTGTTTTACACTGATGTAATATTACACTGTTTTACTGTATTTATCTTCTAATAAATTCAGCTTTAATCACAGGAATAAATGACACTTTACTATATATTCACATAGAAAACAGCTGTTTTACACTGATGTAATATTACACTGTTTTACTGTATTTATCATCTAATAAATTCAGCTTTAATCACAGGAATAAATGACACTTTACTATATATTCACATAGAAAACAGCTGTTTTACACTGATGTAATATTACACTGTTTTACTGTATTTACCATCTAATAAATTCAGCTTTAATCACAGGAATAAATGACACTTTACTATATATTCACATAGAAAACAGCTGTTTTACACTGATGTAATATTACACTGTTTTACTGTATTTATCATCTAATAAATTCAGCTTTAATCACAGGAATAAATGACACTTTACTATATATTCACATAGAAAACAGCTGTTTTACACTGATATAATATTACACCGTTTTACTGTATTTACCATCTAATAAATTCAGCTTTAATCACAGGATTAAATGACACTTTACTATATATTCACATAGAAAACAGCTGTTTTACACTGATATAATATTACACTGTTTTACTGTATTTGTTATCTAATAAATTCAGCTTTAATCACAGGAATAAATGACACTTTACTATATATTCACACAGAAAACAGCTGTTTTACACTGATATAATATTACACTGTTTTACTGTATTTGTTATCTAATAAATTCAGCTTTAATCACAGGAATAAATGACACTTTACTATATATTCACACAGAAAACAGCTGTTTTACACTGATATAATATTACACTGTTTTACTGTATTTACCATCTAATAAATTCAGCTTTAATCACAGGATTAAATGACACTTTACTATATATTCACATAGAAAACAGCTGTTTTACACTGATATAATATTACACTGTTTTACTGTATTTATCATCTAATAAATTCAGCTTTAATCACAGGAATAAATGACACTTTACTATATATTCACACAGAAAACAGCTGTTTTACACTGATATAATATTACACTGTTTTACTGTATTTACCATCTAATAAATTCAGCTTTAATCACAGGATTAAATGACACTTTACTATATATTCACACAGAAAACAGCTGTTTTACACTGATATAATATTACACTGTTTTACTGTATTTGTTATCTAATAAATTCAGCTTTAATCACAGGAATAAATGACACTTTACTATATATTCACATAGAAAACAGCTGTTTTACACTGATATAATATTACACTGTTTTACTGTATTCATCATCTAATAAATTCAGCTTTAATCACAGGAATAAATGACACTTTACTATATATTCACATAGAAAACAGCTGTTTTACACTGATATAATATTACACTGTTTTACTGTATTTCTCATCTAATAAATTCAGCTTTAATCACAGGAATAAATGACACTTTACTATATATTCACATAGAAAACAGCTGTTTTACACTGATATAATATTACACTGTTTTACTGTATTTATCATTAATCAATTCAGCTTTAATGAGCAGAAGAGTCTCTTTTGAAAAACATTTTAATGATTCCAGTGGTTTGATTGGTAATGTAAGTAAATGCTCTCTGTATAAGTTTATTATATTTATTATAAATCTGTTGATGGTGTGTTATTTCTGGAGGGATCTCTTCAGATAGTGTAGAAAGTCTCGTCTAAAGTTTCCCTCCGTCTTTCACCCGAAACTCTCGGTGTGAAATCCTGAGCAAGCGTGCCAGGGCTTGCCTCGGGTTCGGCGGACAGAGACGAGAGCTTCGCGCCGCCCTGCAATTACACCCGACGGGATCTGCGTGTGTTTGGACGCGAGAGTCAGTCGAGGCTCAGGAAGGGAATATTGCGAGAGGCTGATCCGACTCGTCTTTTTCTTCTGTGGATTGTTGCAGCTGTTCGCTCTCGTTCACCCCCGCTATTAGGGAACACGTATCTCTTTCCAGCGTCACGTGACCCCCCTCCTCCTTCTGCTTCAACATCTTTGTTACGACCTGCAACTCCAGACGCTCCAGCCTGAACGTCTCACTGCAGAAATCATTGAGTTGGCGGATAATAAAGAGAAGCTACAACAAAATGGTGGTTAACTCAAATGAAATCAGTGCAGTTTCCACAACAGTAAAGCCACTCGCATTGCATTTTAACCAGTTCTTGCTTAACCCAGGAATCGAACCCATGACCTTGATGTTGCAAGCACTGCTCTCTACCGTTAGAGACACACAAGAAAGCCCATTTGTTTTTATATGAATTATATTGTGCAAATACACACGAAACTGCCACTTTGTTGTTTTCGCATGAGATGCTTTTGCAATTTTGAGTATCAGCAACAATCAAACAAAAGCTAATTTGATTGGAAATGACTTCTTTTTACTTCTAAATTACTTCCATCGCAGTAAACATATGCAGAAACACTAAACTCCTGTCGTGAATCGAGCGTTTCTTTGCTCCAGCTTTATGTTTGTCGTTATTGCTCTGATTGAGTTGCAGTAAAGCGTCTTTGATCTGCAGGAATTTAGTTTATCGTTCGTTCTTCACGCAGAGGCGGTCTGTAATTACAGCCTTCCTTCAGGCTCTCCGCCGGCCGCTTTCCTCCATCGTGTTGAAGATAAGCTGTGAATAAGCGTTTTTTTTTCGCGTCTTTCTTTAACTCTTGGTTTCTTTGCTTGGATGCATGTGAAAAACATTCCTGCGTCACACATCCCCCCCCAAAAACAAAGAGGTTTTCATGACATTTACACACATTTACACTAGACGTTTTGTAATTCCCGTCACTCTGCAACGTTTGCGCTGGTTTTGTTGTTTGGTTTTCAAAGTCAGCGGAAAAGCAGTGCAATAAAGACTGAAGTGAGATATTATGGATTACCAAACCTGCACTGATATCTTAAATCTGAGCTTGGCTTGAACTCATGCCGCTTTATGCTCACGTTTTACGTGATCTTTTGAGTTTGTGCGACTGTGTTCACCCACAGCGTTTCTCCACAAATATAAATAACTTCTAATAATGATAGGAGTTGACGTGCTCTTGGCAGGTTCGGCGAGATTCGCTCATCTCAAGGAAAAAGGCCAGAGTCGTGATTCGCATACGCCGGTTTGCTCTGGCTAGCTGGACGATGCTGATATTGCGGTTAATAAACTTGAGAGGAACATTTCGCCCCGTCCAGCTCCTTCTGTAAACGCTTCTGCTGTAGCAACTGGAGGTTTATTAAACAAAATCCTGCTCAGCTGTTATTGAAGTCCAGATGTGCCGTGACACGGAGAGTTCGCGCCTGAACCGGCAGCGGTACATTCGGTTTGCAGGAAATGATGTCGTTAACTGCGTTCCCACTGAAGGAATGTTTCAGGGTTTCCAGCCACAAACAATGTCTACCGTTTGAAGGAATCCCAGCCTATCTCTCCGTGCGGCAGACACAACAGATCCGCTCTGGAGGACGCGCTGGACTCGTGTGGCACGGGAGCTCTGCGCTCCAGGCCGGAGGGACTTCCTGTCCGCCGTGAAGATCCAGTCGCACGACGCTGGTTGGCTGGGATGCATCTGGCCGGGTCTTTCTTCTCCGCCGATCGCTGCCATCAAAGGACAGAAGTCTCTTTGTAGCTGGGCTTTTTTTCCCCAAACACTTGAGGGCCTTGCGTGACTCGCCGATATAAACTGTATGAAAGCTATTAAAGTTGAAGGAAATGGTGTGTGAGGAACTCTGAACACCAGCGTCTTTGTACAGAGCTACTAGAAATCAATGAAAAATTACAAACTTACAACAAATGAAAATGTCAGTTCACTCAATGGACATTTTCAGCGTCTGCAAACCAGAATAAAGAACATAATCTTTACTCGCTACGATCAAATTAATCCTAATTTACGGCGCTCTGATACTGTTGATGATACTGAGGATTTGGGATTGAGCCGAATGATGCATCTCTAAATTTATTATCTGAGTGATCAAACATAGTTTTCATCATGAAGTGTTTTTTCCCCAAGTGACAAAGTACACTTAACTATATTAAATGTATCTTTGTGTACTACAAATCTTAAAAGTAGTCAGGTCACCTTTATATATTTATATAGCGCTGTTTTCAGCAGAGATTTTCAAAGCACGTTGTTTTTATACTGTAATGGCAGATATTAATATTAATTAAATATAAGGCCACTTCTGTGCACTTAAAGAAAAAAAAGTAAAAAATAAATGATAAATAATAAGAATTAATCAATAATAATAATAAATAAATAAATCAGAAAATGCCACTTAAAGAAAAAAAAAGAATCAATATTTTTTTTAAAATTATAAATAATGAATAAATAATAATAATCAATAAATAGTAAACAAAAAATAAATAAATCGGGAAAGGCCACTTAAAGAAAAAAAGTTAAAAAAAGTAATAAATAAATAAAAATAAATTGTAAATTATAAAAAATAAAATAAAATAAAAAATCGTTAAAGGCTATCTTATCTTTTCTTCAGAAGTAACTTTAACTATATTTCAGACACAGAATTATGAAATTACATAAAAAGAGTTAAATCACTATATAAAATAAAGCTCTGCTAATTCCATTTAATAGAGATTTAAACTTTAATACATTTTCATTTAATTGCAAATTATAATTTTAATTGTTTGTGTGTCTGATATATTCATTTAAGTGTGTGTGTGTGTGTGTGTGTGTGTGTGTATATAATATATACATACACAAATAAAAAAGTCTTGATTTACATTTTTATTAAAAACCTATATAGTGTATACAGTACACACACACTCACACAGATATATACTGTTTATAATATAATATAGTAATGTATACACACATATATATGTTTGTGAGATGCGAACAGCTTAACAACCACAGAAAATCAGACCGAACAACCGAGCAACATTCAGCACTCACACTTGCAATCAGCTAGTTGCAGAGAGTTACTGCGCAGTTTAGAGTCAAGCACGTGGTGCCGCTGAAAGAGCCGGTGGTGCGGCGGTGTTTCACACAAAGCCCAGTGTGATGAAGTGCTCGTCTGCAATAACACACACATCCAGAGCGGGAAACACACGTGATGTTCTGCTCCTCAGGACCAGACTGGGTTCTTCTGCTCTTGTTCAGACCAACATGGACAGACAAATCATTGCAACTGATGTGTTTGTTTTTCATGGTCGAGAAGTTGTCAATTGTCACTTTTTCTGTTCAGACGAATGCAAAGTAACAAACTGAGTTTCATAGCAAGCTCACGTTCTGACTGTGATGAAACTGAACGCTTCCTGACACTCGCTCGTCACGGAAAAGCTGCTCAGATTTATAGATTTGCTCTGGTGTTTGTTTTTATCAAATCACCAAATCCGACAGTCCAGAGTCAAGAGATTACGTCTGAATTCTTTCTTTCTTTTAGCAACACAGACCGTGAGCGTGTGACCAAACGCGCTACGCTTATTGGTTTTCCGTTTTTCTTTGCGAGAGATTAAACGCCTCTCTGTAAAACACCGGAGCGGTTTTCTGTCAGCGCCACCTACTGTCAGGGAGGAAGAACGCAGTTTCTTTGCTTTGCACTCGTGCCAAAATCCAACCAGATTTTTGAGCTGAAGGTCGATTTTACGCGATTCAATGGCGGTTCTCCGTTTCAACTGCGCAAACGAGAGCTTCGCACTTCTCTACGCTCATGGATCATTCTTGCCTGTGAAACTTCACTACATTCAGCGTGAAGAGGCCTATATTTACCATAACTTGACACATAACTTCGGCCATGAAGCCATCACTTTAAACATTTGAAAACAAAGACCCCGTTCAGACGGCTGATTCTCTTATCGAGCCGATAACAGTGGATTTCTGCAGTCAGGGTCTTGATTTCATTGCACGTCTGGCAGGAGAGCAAAGGAACGGACTAACTTAACTAGGCTCTTCTGCGCAGATGCTCGTAATGGAGGTGTTGTGACAGAGATGGCTTTGTGTGCTGCTGCGCTCCTCGATTAAATGAAGAAGCAGGTTTGTAGCTCTTGCACACAGTGTTGCTGACCGTCCACAGACATCCCCTTCTGGGAAGACATCTGTAACGCTTTAGCAGAGGGAGGATGGGAGGTTTCTCTGCACACGGCGCTCATATCTCGTTCACTGATAGCGACCCGAGGCTCTGTGTGCTGCTCGCCAAGGCCGGAGAACTATTGCTGTTGCTCCTTCTTACATTATCAGACGCTTTATCATCGCATTCAAGAAACATTGACATTCTAATCAGTTCTTGCTTTCCCTGGGAATCGAACCCATGACCTTGAGGTTGCAAGCGGCACACTCAGGAAAGCCTTTTACTTAAAGCTCACAGTTTTGAAATCATTTACTCACGCTCATGTCGTTTCATACAGTTCTCCTAAGAGGGTTTTGAGTTGTTATTGCGACCGTTCCTTCACGCGTTTGACGCAGCACTTGTCCGGGATTGTTTCGGTGTGTTTGTTGTGTCTGAAGCTGAAGATATTTTCCCTCCTTTCCAATAAGCAGTTGAAAGCGACGGCTCTGTCTGCAGGATATGGAGCTGCTCATTTCCTTTTGCTGGTGAGAATAATGGCAGGAGGGACGCTCTGGGCAAAGCACAAACAATAAACGCACGTTACGCACTTCAGGGAGAAAAACAAAAACAGCCAAAAGATGTTTCTCTAGTCGTGGCACCTGCTGTCTTTCCATAAGAGCAGAACATCTGAGCTTGAGCTTCAGGTCTCACCGCACACCTTCAACACTTGCGTTACAAAGAAATGTCCATTGTTCTTTCGCTCACCCATATGATGCTGGACGACACAAGCAGATGTTCTCGACTGCATTGTGCTTCCATGTCACTTTGCCAAATGATTTCAGTTATTTCAATGATCCCGAACAAGCAAATAAACGTATCAAACAGTGTTTTGCTTCTCTCTCTCTCTCCCACACATTCATGTGCTTGTTGTCAGCTCTATCCGCTACTTTATCAACGACATAGAAAAGCTACATTTCTCAGTGTCGACTTGATAACTCAGCTGTTATTGATGCAGTTAATCTTACAGCTATTGGTAGAGATATTGCTGCCAAACTCTCTCACTCTCTCAGTCGCTCTCTCACTCACTCGCTCTCGCTCGCTCTCTCTCTCGCTCTCTCTCTCGCTCTCTCTCTCGCTCGCTCGCTCACTCACTCTCTGTCACTCTCACTCGCTCTCTCTGTCACTCTCACTCGCTCTCTCAGTCGCTCTCTCACTTTCTCGCTCTCTCAGTCGCTCTCTCTCTCTCACTCGCTCTCTCACTCGCTCTCTCAGTCGCTGTCAGTCGCTGTCAGTCGCTGTCAGTCGCTGTCAGTCGCTCTCAGTCGCTGTCAGTCGCTGTCAGTCGCTGTCAGTCGCTCTCAGTCGCTCTCAGTCGCTCTCAGTCGCTCTCAGTCGCTCTCAGTCGCTCTCAGTCGCTCTCAGTCGCTCTCAGTCGCTCTCAGTCGCTCTCTCAGTCGCTCTCTCAGTCGCTCTCTCAGTCGCTCTCTCAGTCGCTCTGTCGCTCTCAGTCGCTCTGTCGCTCTCAGTCGCTCTGTCGCTCTCAGTCGCTCTGTCGCTCTCAGTCGCTCTCAGTCGCTCTGTCGCTCTCAGTCGCTCTCACTCGCTCTCAGTCGCTCTCTCTGTTGCTCGCTCTCACTCGCTTGCTCTCTCACTCGCTCGCTCTCTCTCTCTCTCACTCGCTCTCTCTCTCGCTCTCTCTCTCACTCGCTCTCTCACTCGCTCTCTCACTCGCTCTCTCACTCGCTCTCTCACTCGCTCTCTCACTCTCTCGCTCTCTTTCTCTCCTTCTCTTTCTCTCTATCTCTCTCTCTCACTCGCTCTCTCTCTCACTCGCTCACTCGCTCTCTCTCTCACTCGCTCACTCGCTCTCTCGCTCACTCGTTCTCGCTCTCTCGCTCTCTCTTTCTTGCTCTCTCTCTCACTCGCTCTCACGCTCTCTCTCTCTTTCTCTGTCTCACTCTCTTACTCACTCTCTCTCTCCCTTGCTCTCTCTCTCTGTTTCTTTCTCGCTCTCTCTCTCTTATTCTCTCTTATTGCTCGCTCTCTCTCGCCCTCTTTCTCATTCTCTATCTCTATCACTTGCTCTCTCTCGCCCTTTTTCTCATTCTCTCTCTCTCTTGCTTTCTTTCTCTCTCTCCTGTTAACTGTGTCATTCTGCATCTTGAATTAAAACATCTGACCCGTTGCACAAACCCATTTAAGACTTACACAGTTTATACCCAGTCCCAGTTATACTGGGGCCAGTTCAGGGCCTCATGAGACCCGCAGCTCGACCCCATCATGAGAGCCTCCTTTATCCATCATAAACGCACCACCAAGTCTCTGTGATGTTCTGCTCTCTGGATATGTATAAGTTAAGAAAAATGTTTTGGTGTTCAGCCGCTGTTTACATTCGGAAAGTCTGTCTTTTTATAGTCACAAAGTCCCTGTTATGTTTGACAGAAAGCATCTGCATGATCTGACTGCTCTGGAAAATGGGTTCTGTGTGTTAGTCCCTCTCTCCGAACAGCGCCCAGTGTGTGGTGGGCGTACACGCCCACGAGAGGGCGGGGCTTACAGAGGCCCCGCCCCCTCCAGACTTGTTGACAGAGTTTGAGACAGGCTCCTCCCTCTCTCCCTCAGTTATGTGGATGTATTGTTTTCAGCGTTCCTTCATTCAGTAGCGAGGGAGGGGGGTTGTGGGGTTATGTGTGCGGTCGCATTTGTTTTGGAGTCGATCAGGGGCTCGGGGAGGTGGGCCTGCAGTGTCGCCCTGTCCCGTGTGATGCATTGCTGGGACTCGACTGAAGCGTGATGCTTATTGTCAGGCATGCGTCTGATCTCTGCAGTGCAGTGCGTTCCTCTCTCCACGTCACCGGCAACAAGGTGCAGGAGGAGAGGAGAAAAGAGAAAAGAGTCAGATCTGCTCCAAAGAATACACATTCCAGCAGAGCAATGCCTTTATGCCGCTGCCGAGGAATCTGTGTCGCTCTAAAGACGGCCAGAGCGTTCCCAGGGCTCATTTTCTTTGAGTTTAATCGAATTTGACAGACCATTTAACAGTCAACCGTCAACGTTTCTGAACCGCCCTGGAGTCAGGTATCTCCAAAACTAAAGCGTTTTACCTCCCGATGGAGGAGAATCAACCAAAAATACCACGCCGTTCCAGCCATGACAGATTATTTATCTTAATAAAATAATTAGCTTTTAGTTTTTTTCCATGCATTAAAGTGTATTTGGAAAAAATATCATATTAAGCGTTTAATTTCTGTCATTTTGTTGTGTAAAATTTAGAAGTGTAGACTAATTTCTGATTTATAAATGTGAAATATATACATGAAACAACGACATATTTTCAACAGAAATATCATATTTTTTTATTTGATTAAGTGTCCAAAAACATGACATTCAGTTTACAGTTAAGTATATTATTTTTGTAATAAAATGTATTTTTTTTTTTTTTACAAAATACATCATGATTTAGCTTGTAATACTTTCACTTTGGTCAGTTAATGTTCAGCACTGTTGTCTGTTTTTATGCTTTTATCTTTTTCATGCTTTTCTGCTTTTATCACATTCAAGAAACACACTGACATTCTAATCAGTTCTTGCTTTCCCTGGGAATCGAACCAGTGACCTTGATGTTGCAAGCGCCGCTCTCTACTGTTAGAGACACAGTCCACATTATAAGATTATAGAGGCATATGATGTAAATAATGTGTGTAAAACATGTTTCACAACAGCACAAACCCTGAAACAACTGTAAAAATGATTCTGAAAACAATGATGATTGTGTTGAAAGATAATGATGGGTGTGTCCTAAAAAACCTGATGCTGATCAACATGTCACACCGCTGTCCATGAAACACCCAGAGACTGAGTGTGTGTGTGTGTGAGAGTGAGAGTGAGAGAGAGAGAGAGAGAGAGAGAGAGAGAGAGAGAGAGTGTGTGTGTGTGTGTGAAAGAGAGAGAGAGAGCGTATGTGATGTGTGTGTGTGTGTATGTTTATGTGTCTATGCATGTGAAAGAGAGAGAGAGAGAGAGAGAGCGTATGTGATGTGTGTGTGTGTGTGAAAGAGAGAGAGAGAGAGAGAGCGTATGTGATGTGTGTGTGTGTGTGTGTGTGTGTATGTTTGTGTCTATGCATGTGAAAGAGAGAGAGAGAGTGTGTGTGTGTGAAAGAGAGAGAGAGAGAGTGTGTGTGTGAGTGTGTCTCTGTGTGTGTGGTTGAGTGTGTGAGTGTGAGTGTGTGTGTGTGTGTGTGTGTGTGAGAGAGAAAAGGGAGAGAGTGAGTGTGTCTCTGTGTGAGTGTGTGTGAGTGTGTCTCTGTGTGTGTGATTGAGTGTGTGTGAGTTTGTGGTTGAGTGTGTCAGTGTGTGTGTGTGTGTGTGTGTGTGTGAGCAGGTGTTGAGAGTTAAACAGGTAAGGCTGCATATCTGCGCTGGAGTTTTAGCCGATGGCTGATCAGATTATCTTCGGTAAACGCGCCCGTCAGAGGAACTCACGAGCATGAGAGTCACTGTTACACAATTTATATTGTATGACACACATTACACATTTACACATCATTTCACTTACACATTAGTGTTTTAACATTGCCTTCATAAATGTGCAACAATATGAATTCACGAAGAGCAATCGCACTCGTCTGCAGACGGGAAACTCGCGGCGCTGCAAGTTTGTTCCCGCATGCCGTCGCCAGCAACGATCCGCAGCGTTACGCTGATTGCTGTAAATATGCTACTTTGTCGCAGACAAAAATATTAAAATGTAATGATTTATTCTGTACTTTAAAATAAAAAGCTTGATTTGACATTTTTTCCGAGCACACTTCAAAGGAGAGTAACTTTGTTAAAAGCCTAATGTAACTCATTTATTAATAATAATTGAAAAGAGGACCGAAGATGGAAAGAGATGCTTGTGTTTTCCAGCAGTCGAGCCGAATGAATGAATGAGGGCAGCGAATGGAAAGGTCTGTGTGTGGAGCCAGGGTTCATTCCCATGTCTCCCGTAGGATTCTCCACAGTGAGCGCTTTGTCCAGCAGACATTGGGCTAATATGTGTCCAGTCTTTATATTTGTACTTACTTCGAGACAAGAGAAAGACGTCTGTGTGCCGTCATGAGCGGACGGGGGTTTGAGTCAAACGCTCTTTTGTGTTTCTGACGGCACACAGTTACTGTCGGCTGGCATACGGACACACTTACAGGACGCTCCGGGTCTCCGGACCAGACCTCGAGAAAAAGTGCCTTTGCCGTATGAAACCATGCAGGAGTTCTCAGTGGTCGGCTTGAATAAAATAACTTTATTAGGAAAGAGTCACTGTAGAATAAATAGGATGGTTTTTTATTGTTGTTGTTGGTGAAAAATCTTGAAAAATCCATAAAAAACGTTGTTTTGGCTTTTGGGAAAAAATGTTCAGTGTTCATACTTGGATTTGCTTTTTCCAAGATTCAACTCAAACCTCAAACAATTAAACATTCAATGGAAGCTTGTTTCCGACACGGAAAATAAAAGAAATGGATCTTGTTTTCTTGCGATTTTGAGCCGACTTTATTTCTCTGAATTCTGATATAAATCACACCGACGTTTTAAAGTCTAAATTGCGATATAAATTCTGAGATATAAACTCGCATTTAAGAAATGTTCTTATATATATAGTGGAGTTCACTTATCGCGAGCTCGCTTAACTCGCCAATACTATTATGTCGACGTTTTTGAAGTGGAACCGAGCACAAAAGAGGGACAAAGTCGTCACTTCACATGGTTATCCCGTGACTCATGAGCGTACCTAGTTCACCGCGCATGCGCTGAGTTTGCGTTGCACGTGGATCGCGGTCCTTTACTCACAGCGTTGCGCAGCACTCTCTGAAGTGAAAGCACATTCACGTTCTCACGAGAGCTGCCGTGGGCCCACCCCCATCCCAAAGACTCATCCGCTTTTGTGTGCACATAAAGCCCGCCTTCTCTGATTTGATTGGTTTTCTCAAATATTTTGACATTGGTCGGTAACGAGCGGTAACGACCAATGAGTATGAGGCTTAGATAAACACACACACACACACACACACACCTGCTTCTGTTCTGATGCGCGCTCTGCTCAGCGCCGCTGCGGATTGAAGGTTATTAAAAGACGGGACGAAGCCAAATTTGTTGAGAAAGCACATTAGACAGGCAGAACGCAAGAAAATATCAATCTAGTACAGCGTGATGACCTCACGAATATGTTGTGACTGTTTACGCTGTGAGCGAAATTGTGTTTGCAATGTTGGAGAATATAATTAAAGGTTTGTATGGAGAATGGAAGGTGTTTTTTATTGTATACTGGTAAATCTCTGCTGTTAGCTGATAAATAAATGTAAATGTCACCTAAAAATATTAAATAGTAATTGTGTAACTCTTTTCATGTTTTTCATTAATGGCGTGTAAATGAATGTTTTTCTGAGCCTCACACACACATGAAGTGAGTGAAGTGAACGAGTAACTGTGTGAAAGGCTGTTCGCTGCAGGTTTGAGGTGTTTTTATGTTAATGTGGGAATGGGTGACGGATCAGTTGTTGTCAGGGTGATGCGGCGGCAGAATTTAACTCTGCATTCCAACATCCCCACACACACACACACACACACACACACACACACACACACACACACACACACACACACACACACACACACACACACACACACACACACACACACACACACACACACACACACACACACACACACACACACACACACACACATACACACACACACTCTCTCACACATACATACAGACTTTCTCTCTCTCTCTCACTTACACACACACAAACACACACATACACTCTCTCTCACTCACAGACAGGCACACACACAAACACAGATGCTCTCTCACACACAGACAGACACACACATACAAACACACACATACACTCTCTCTCACACACAGACAGACACACACACAAACACACACATACACTCTCTCTCACACACAGACAGACACATACAAACACACACATACACTCTCTCTCACACACAGACAGACACATACACACAAACACAGATGCTCTCTCACACACAGACAGACACACACACACAAACACACACATACACTCTCTCTCACACACAGACAGACACACACACAAACACACACATACACTCTCTCTCACACACAGACAGACACATACAAACACACACATACACTCTCTCTCACACACAGACAGACACATACACACAAACACAGATGCTCTCTCACACACAGACAGACACACACACACAAACACACACATACACTCTCTCTCACACACAGACAGACACATACAAACACACATATACACTCTCTCTCACACACAGACAGACACATACACACAAACACAGATGCTCTCTCACACACAGACAGACACACACACACAAACACACACATACACTCTCTCTCACACACAGACAGACACACACAAACACACATATACACTCTCTCTCACACACACAGACACACACAACCACACTCATACACTCTCTCTCACACACAGACAGACACACACAAACACACACATACACTCTCTCTCACACACAGACAGACACACACACACACAAACACAAATGCTCTCTCACACACAGACAGACACACACACACAAACACACATGCTCTCTCACACACAGACAGACACACACAAACACACACATACACTCTCTCTCACACACAGACAGACACACACACACAAACACACATGCTCTCACACACAGACAGACACACACAAACACACATATACACTCTCTCTCACACACAGACAGACACATACACACAAACACAGATGCTCTCTCACACACAGACAGACACACACACACAAACACACACATACACTCTCTCTCACACACAGACAGACACACACAAACACACATATACACTCTCTCTCACACACACAGACACACACAACCACACTCATACACTCTCTCTCACACACAGACAGACACACACAAACACACACATACACTCTCTCTCACACACAGACAGACACACACACACACAAACACAAATGCTCTCTCACACACAGACAGACACACACACACAAACACACATGCTCTCTCACACACAGACAGACACACACAAACACACACATACACTCTCTCTCACACACAGACAGACACACACACACAAACACACATGCTCTCTCACACACAGACAGACACACACAAACACACACACAAACACAGATGCTCTCTCACACACAGACAGACACACAAACACACACATACACTCTCTCTCACACACACACACAGACAGACACACAAACACACACATACACTTTCTCACACACAGACAGACACACACACAAACACACATGCTCTCTCACACACAGACAGACACACACACAAACACACATGCTCTCTCACACACAGACAGACACACACACAAACACACATGCTCTCTCACACACAGACAGACACACACACAAACACACATGCTCTCTCACACACAGACAGACACACACACAAACACACATGCTCTCTCACACACAGACAGACACACACACAAACACACATGCTCTCTCACACACAGACAGACACACACACAAACACACATGCTCTCTCACACACAGACAGACACACAGACTCTTTCTCTCTCTCTCTCACATACACACACACACACACACACACACTCTCTCTCTCTCACATACACTCACACACTCTCTCTCTCTCTCTCTCACACACAACACACACACACACACACACTCACACACAGAGACAGAGCTGGGCTGCGTGAGCTCTTTGTTGGCCAGTGATATTCATGAGTTTCGTGGGTTCATGATAGCTCTCCACTTTAAGCGATTGGATCAGTGTGTTCTTTTTTCCACTGCACAATTTGCTTCTTGTTAGCTGCAGTCTGGGCTGAGTCGCTCTGCAGTGTTTTAACACACTGGGCTGCCGTCCAAAACTGCCACATTATAAAGTCCTAATGAGATCATCCTAAATCATGCCGAGTCTCAACACCAGCATGGATCTGTGTCAATAATCCAAATATTGAGCTGTATGGGTAATGCATTGAGCCCCTTTAAACAGGCATTTAACTCTTGTTCTGCAGCCGAACGGTGACAAACCGCATAATTGTGCTAAGGGTCAAGCAACTCCCAAACTTCCCATAAGGCTTTGCTTTGTCTCTGAGGGGAAAGGCAGTTGTCATGACTCACTGGCGTACTGTCATGATCTCTGTATTCAAGCTCCTGCACTCAAACATACGCAGAGATCACTCAGTTGTTTTCTATACGTTAGCACGGTTTGGCTCTCGGTTTCTGGAGCAGTTTGGCTGCACAGAGCCAGTAAATCCCTGCCAGGTCTAAAGTTAGCGCACCCAATGGCAGCTGCGCGGCCGTCCACTCCCACTCTCACGGCCAGTTGTCCCGACCAGTGACACGACGCGCCGCCCAAAGTCCTTCCCAGCAGCTGAGGAAGATCTGATGCGAGACCGCTTCAGTTTTCCACTCGCTGAATAAGTATTTTTGGAGTCTGTTTCCACGCAAACGCGGCAACCATTTATCTTTTGCCTTTCAATCCAGTGGTCACATTAGCGCTTGAGACTCTGGGATGTTCCTAATCAGTTGATGCTGCTAACGCGAAATTGCAATTTCACAATTCACTTCATGGAATTGCAACAACAGGTTTCTTGAGCGATCCTCCCATCCGAATGCATCATCCCGCCCTAAACTCACTGACTCACAAAGAAAGCTGAGATAGAAGAAAGTACTTCAGTGCTAATATCAGGGTTATTTGATATTTTAAAAACTCAAACTAAGACCAAAACGATTGATCAGAGTATTTTCATATACTGAAATACAATATAGTAAAAATGCCAACTGAAATGAATAACTTTAGCACCACTAATCTAGTAGCAGTTACTGAAAAAGAGCTGAATAAAAGGATAGTAAGGGCTGTGGATGTTCAGGGAAGCACCAGTAGATGGCGCAGCATGAGGTAAAAGCGCACAATAAACAATAGGGCACAATCGAAGCATCACTTTAAGGGAAATGGACCTAATGCTCATGCGCTGGTCTCTACGTTTGACTGAACGAAAAGTGAATATCCGTTGACGCTCTGCTGCTCCAAAGTCCTTTTTTTTTAAGATTCACGTATTTCAATCACTGTATTTTCCCCGCATATAACCTGCAGATGCAGATAATACGCACCCGCATATAGCCCGCGGGCTCTGTGTAAAAAAATCGATGGCATGACATGCACCCTTATATAACACGCACCCTTATATAAGCCGCACCCATAGATTGATGAACTTTTTTTGTGTAAGATCACATTTCGAATTTCGAATGTTTTTCGCATGACGTCAATTATCATAACTGTTCAGGCTCGGTACACAGTGCTTGTGCGCGAAATTCACACAATAAAAACACAAACACACGAAAAAGAAAAAGCAGTGTCTCCCGCTGTGCAGCAGCTCGTCCCTTAAGAAGCGATTCTACAGGTGTTGATCATCGGATGAGATGAGAAGAGCCCGCCCTCATGCAGCACAGCCAATCACGTCTTCTTGCATGATTGACAGGTCAGACAGCCTATCAGCACCAGCTGTCAGAGTGATCGTACAAGCGCCAGAGACAACAACCCTCGCAAGAAAGAAAAACAGAAAGAAAATACAGCAAAAAAAACTTACGCCCTTTGGGATGTAACAAATATATTGAAATATTATTACGTGTAAGAAAATGTGTGATATAGCGGGTTATATGCTGGGAAATACGGTAATAGTAAAACGCCATCAAATTGATTAAAGATTGTTCAATTATTCAATTAAAATATGTATGGATTATTTAGTTCAATTTGATGGAATTTTTCTTTTAATAACATATTTATATTACAAATACAACTGGATGGATCTCTTTATTTTCAGAACACACTTAATATGTGTTTCGAGTGAATGTATTTTGACCAGTGAAGTGCAGTAGGGTGTTGTGAGCACTGAACACTGAGAGTTAAGGTAAAGCTGGTGTAGATTTAAGGCTTGATTGGTTCATTTTAAAATGTATTTCCATACTTTTATCACTCCCCATTCCATCCGTCTCGGCATGCTTTAAAGTTGGCTTGAATCCAAATGGACACTTCTTACTTTATTAGCGTATTACTCGTCATTTTCAGAATCTGAACGATGGCGTTCCCTCTCTGATGACGGGATGGGTTGAATATCCTAAACCTCTCCATCCGTCAGTCTGCAGTGAGTGAGTGAGTGAGGGATGAAGAGGAGGAGCTGAAGTCAAACCCTGCCCGTCTACTCAATATTCCCTTTCTTTTGGAAATGCATCTCAACACTGACCCTGAAATTACAAGCTGTGATCTGCACTCAGGAAGTGTCATTACTAAAACC